>JAYKKM010000214.1:0-255648 GCA_035772405.1 Chrysogorgia sp. JL179-B06 | reverse complement strand
GCAATTTAGCAATGCAGCAATGCAGCAATGCTGCAATGTAGCAATGTAGCAATGTAGCAATGTAGCAATGTAGCAATGTAGCAATGTAGCAATGTAGCAATGTAGCAATGTAATGTAGCAATGCAATGTTGCAATGTAGCAATGTAATGTTGCAATGTAGCAATGCAATGTTGCAATGTAACAATGCAATGTTGGAATGTAGCAATGCAATGTTGCAATGTAGCAATGCAATGTTGCAATGTAGCAATGCAATGTTGCAATGTAGCAATGCAATGTAGAAATGTAGCAATGCAATGTAGCAATACAATGAAATGTAGCGATGCAATGTTGCAATGTAGCAATGCAATGTTGTAATGTAGCAATGTAGCAATGTAGCAATGCAATGTAGCAATGTAGCAATGCAATGTAGCAAGGTAGCAATGTAGCAATGCAATGTTGCAATGCAATGAAATGTAGCAATGCAATGCAGCAATGTAGCAATGCAATGTACCAATGTAGCAATGTAGCAATGTAATGTTGGAATGTAGCAATGCAATGTTGCAATGTAGCAACGTAATGTTGCAATGTAGCAATGTAATGTTGCAATGTAGCAATGTAATGTTGCAATGTAGCAATACAATGTTGCAATGGTGAAATGCAATGGTGCAATGTAGCAATGTAGCAATGCATTGTAGCAATGCAATTTAGCAATGTATCAATGCAATGTAGCAATGTAGCAATTCAATGTAGCAATGAAGCAATGCAATGTAGCAATGTAGCAATGCAATGTAGCAATGCAATGTAGCAATGTAGCAATGCAATGTAGCAACGTAGCAATGCAATCTAGCAATTGGTAATGTTGCAATGTAGCAATGATTTGTTGCCATGTAGCAATACAATGTTGCAATGTAGCAATGCAATGTTGCAATGTAGCAATGCAATATTGCAATGCAATGCAACAATGTAGCAATGTAGCAATGTAGCAATGTTGCAATGCAATGTAGCAATGTAGCAATGTTGCAATGCAATGTAGCAATGTAGCAATGTAGCAATGTAATGTAGCAATGCAATGTTGT
Organism: Chrysogorgia sp. JL179-B06; assembly: GCA_035772405.1. Lineage (NCBI taxonomy): Eukaryota > Metazoa > Cnidaria > Anthozoa > Scleralcyonacea > Chrysogorgiidae > Chrysogorgia > Chrysogorgia sp. JL179-B06. The sequence continues at coordinate 254,593 of JAYKKM010000214.1, read as the reverse complement.
AATGTAGCAATGCAATGGTGCAATGCAGCAATGTAATTTTTCAATGTAGCAATGTAATGTTGCAATGTAGCAATGCAATGGTGCAATGCAGCAATGTAATGTTGCAATGTAGCAATGTAATGTTGCAATGTAGCAATGCAATTTTGCAATGTATCAATGCAATGTTGCAACGTAGCAATGCAATGTTACAATGTAGCAATGCAATGTAACAATGCAATGTAGCAATACAATGTAGCAATACAAAGTAGCAATGTAGCAATGCAACGTAGCAATTCAATGTAGCAATGCAAGGCAATGTAGCAATGCAATGTAGCAATGTAGCAATGTAGCAATGTAGCAATGTAGCAATGCAATGTTGCAATGTAGCAATGTAATGTTGTAATGTAGCAATGCATTGCTGCAATGTAGCAATGCATTGGTGCAATGTAGCAATGTAATGTTACAATGTGGCAATTTGATGTTGCAATGTAGCAATGCAAAGTTGCAATGTAGCAATTAAATGTTGCAATGTAGCAATGCAATGGTGCAATGTAGCAATGCAATGTAGCAATGTAGCAATACAATGTTGCAATGTAGCAATGCAATGGTGCAATGTAGCAATGTAGCAATGCAATGTAGCAATGTAATGTAACAATGTAGCAATGCAACGTAGCAATGTAGCATTGCAATGTTGCAATGTAGCAATGCAATGTAGCAATGCAATGTTGCAATGTAGCAATGTAATGTTGCAATGTAGCAATGTAATGTTGCAATGTAGCAATACAATGTTGCAATGGTGAAATGCAATGGTGCAATGTAGCAATGTAGCAATGCAATGTAGCAATGCAATGTTGCAATGTTGCAATGCGATGTAGCAATGCAATGTAGCAATGTAGCAATGCAATTTAACAATGTATCAATGCAATGTAGCAATGTAGCAATTCAATGTAGCAATTCAGCAATGCAATGTAGCTATGTAGCAATGCAATGTAGCAATGTAGCAATGCAATCTAGCAATTGGTAATGTTGCAATATAGCAATGTATTGTTGCAATGTAGCAATGCAATGTTGCAATGTAGCAAAGCAATGCAATGCAATGCAGCAATTTAGCAATGCAGCAATGCAGCAATGCAGCAATGCTGCAATGTAGCAATGTAGCAATGTAGCAATGTAGCAATGTAGCAATGTAGCAATGTAGCAATGTAGCAATGTAATGTAGCAATGCAATGTTGCAATGTAGCAATGTAATGTTGCAATGTAGCAATGCAATGTTGCAATGTAACAATGCAATGTTGGAATGTAGCAATGCAATGTTGCAATGTAGCAATGCAATGTTGCAATGTAGCAATGCAATGTTGCAATGTAGCAATGCAATGTAGAAATGTAGCAATGCAATGTAGCAATACAATGAAATGTAGCGATGCAATGTTGCAATGTAGCAATGCAATGTTGTAATGTAGCAATGTAGCAATGTAGCAATGCAATGTAGCAATGTAGCAATGCAATGTAGCAAGGTAGCAATGTAGCAATGTAGCAATGCAATGTTGCAATGCAATGAAATGTAGCAATGCAATGTAGCAATGTAGCAATGCAATGTACCAATGTAGCAATGTAGCAATGTAATGTTGGAATGTAGCAATGCAATGTTGCAATGTAGCAACGTAATGTTGCAATGTAGCAATGTAATGTTGCAATGTAGCAATGTAATGTTGCAATGTAGCAATACAATGTTGCAATGGTGAAATGCAATGGTGCAATGTAGCAATGTAGCAATGCATTGTAGCAATGCAATTTAGCAATGTATCAATGCAATGTAGCAATGTAGCAATTCAATGTAGCAATGAAGCAATGCAATGTAGCAATGTAGCAATGCAATGTAGCAATGCAATGTAGCAATGTAGCAATGCAATGTAGCAACGTAGCAATGCAATCTAGCAATTGGTAATGTTGCAATGTAGCAATGATTTGTTGCCATGTAGCAATACAATGTTGCAATGTAGCAATGCAATGTTGCAATGTAGCAACGCAATATTGCAATGCAATGCAACAATGTAGCAATGTAGCAATGTAGCAATGTTGCAATGCAATGTAGCAATGTAGCAATGTTGCAATGCAATGTAGCAATGTAGCAATGTAGCAATGTAATGTAGCAATGCAATGTTGCAATGTAGCAATGCAATGTTGCAATGTAGCAATGCAAAGTTGCAATGTAGATATGCAATGTTTCAATGCACCAATGAAATGGTGCAATGTAGTAATGAATATAGCAATGCAATGAAATGTAGCAATACAATGCAATGTAGCAATGCAATACAATGTAGCAATGCAATGTAGCAATGTAGCAATGCAATGTAGCAATGTAGCAATGTAGCAATGTAATGTTGGAATGTAGCAATGCAATGTTGCAATGTAGCAATGTAATGTTGTAATGTAGCAATGTAATGTTGCAATGTAGCAATACAATGTTGCAATGGTGAAATACAATGGTGCAATGTAGCAATGTAGCAATGCAATGTAGTAATGCAATTTAGCAATGTATTAATGCAATGTAGAAATGTAGCAATTCAATTCAGACTGCCTCAAACTGGTGTGATGTATTTATATCCACAGTAGATGACTATATACCCAAATGCACGATCAAGAGTTCAAAACGTCACGCCTGGATTGATAATGAAGTTTTGTCACTAATTAAGAAGAAAAATGCAGTGCGAAGGAGAGCAGTAAAAACTCGTTTAGCAGCTTGTTGGCAGAAATTTAAAGATCTGAGATGTTCTGCCAAACAGCTTATTATGCAAAAGAGAACTGATTATGCACGTAAAATTGATGAATCTTTGGCAGAAAACCCGAAACGCTTTTGGTCTTTTGGTCTTTTGTAAAATCTAAAACAAGAGCCAATGTAATGCCTAATTTTCTTCGTGACGGGAACGATTTTGTTACTGACTACACAGCGAAAGCAGATTTATTGAATAAGTTTTTTCACTCAGTGTTTAGTTCTGCTGAGACGGATGTATGGGACAGCTTTTCCAATGTCAACTCTGCCTTAGATTCGTATAATATACTTTCTAATGTTGAGATCACGGTTTCTGAAGTTATTAGTGAACTAAACAATATAAATCCAACAAAGTCGAGTGGCCCTGACAATATTCCAGGAGATGTCTCTGGGCCATGTACCCATGATATGGAAAAGAGCCAACATTTCTCCTGTATTTAAGGGGGATGAACAATATTTGGCCAAGAACTATCGGCCTATATCTCTACTATGCATTGTATCAAAAATCTTGAAACGATGTGTGTTCAATCATTGTTTTCCCGTGCTTTCTCCTAACATCTATAACTTTCAACATGGATTCATAAAAGGCAGATCAACGGTAACACAACTTTTGTTGGTTTACCATAGTATTTTGGACACTCTAGCTGGTGGTCAAGAAGTCGATGTCATCCACTTGGATTTATCTAAAGCGTTTGATCGGGTTCCCCATCGCTTGTTGCTCGATAACTAAAATGCTATGGAATTGATGGTCAACTTTTAGAATGGTTCCACAGTTATCTTAGCGACAGGTCCCAACGTGTAGTGCTGGATGGTGCTTTCAGCGATTGGCTACCAGTGACATCAGAGGTACCTCAAGGATCCATCCTGGGGCCTCTGTTATTTGTGATCTATGTTAATGATATGCCAAACTACTTAACTAGTAAGTCAAACCTTGCATTATTCGCAGATGACTCAAAGCTTTACCTGCCTATTATGTCTATCAATTCTCGACACGAACTACAAGCTGATCTTCACTGCTTAAATAAATGGAGCAAAGATCATAACATGCCATTTAATTCTTCAAAATGTAAAATTCTTCGAATGTCAAGGAAGCGGTCACCATCTAATTCCGCTTACAATTATCAGCTGGAAGATCATCAGTTGGTGTGTGTTACAGACATCACAGATCTTGGAATAACGGTATCAAATAATTTGTCTTGGGAGTTGCACATTGAGAAAATGTGTGCGAAAGCAAATAAAATCCTCGGCTTGGTTAAGCGCGTCTGTGTACGTGACATCATTGACACAAGGATACGTAAGTTGCTGTACATTTCATTAGTAAGACCCATACTTGAATACGCCTCAAATATCTGGTCTCCTTATACAGTCAAACATCGCCACCTCATTGAAAATGTTCAGAGGCGTGCAACTAAATTTATCTTGAATTACCCGAGCCATGATAGCACTTACAAGAGTAGATTGGAAACACTTGATATGCTTCCCCTGGAATTTAGAAGAGAGATCAGTGATCTGATTCTCTTTGATGTTGACTTCAGTAAATTTCTTACACCTGTCGAGATCCGAAGAATAACTACGCGTGCGTTTGACATTACCAACTACCGTCCACTATCAATTCACAATCAAAACTACTATCGGAAATCATATTTTCCAAGATCCATTGAACTATGGAATAAATTACTATCTAGCTTAAAACGTATACATTTACTAAGTCAATTTAGAAATCAAATGACAAAAAACTACAAGGAAAATTTAACATCCTATGAACCTCCTTAATATTAATGTATTATATGTATGAGTGTACGCGTCTTGTAACGCCCTTTATATCGAGATTTTTATATTTACTAATGTTAAAGGGGTAAATGTCAATTGGGAATTATCCTGTTTTTTCCCCTGTCGCAACCATAACCATGTATGTGTTAGTATGTTTGTAGATTTATTTATAGTGTTGTAATGTTTTGCGACGAATTTAATTAAACTAAAAATTAAACTAAACGGAATATTTGCAAGCAAATAGGATTTTTATATCTTCCATCTGTCGAATTTATATTTATTAAAGTGTCAATGTGAATGTTGTAATAGCTAATATAGGGACTCTGATGACCCTCGATGCCATATTACCATAACCGGAAGGGTCTGCTGTGGCACGTGGGATTTCAGGTGTCATGTGATAACTCATTCACATGCCCAGTCTCAGTTGCCATGTTTTTCAAGAGGTGAAGATGAATACATATCACTTTGTTGAAAACTGAATCCTTTTACATCGAGCAGTTTATATCGGTAAGGATTTCTTCATTTTGGTATTACCTTCGTATTTAGTCCACGGCCTGTTCATTTTGCTATTTAATTTATTCATAATTGTTATTATTGGTTAAAAATTTTCTGTTTTGTTCCTACGATTGCGTCTGGGATATTGTGTTCCGATTCAACGTTTTATTCAGGGCAAACACTGAACCTGAAGTTCTTATTTTGGGGCCACTCTTTTGTATAACGTTTTCATCGCGATTAAATTCCTCTTTCGATACAAGAACACGTAAAGATTTTAAACTACGCGGCACAGCTGAGCTTCGGTCTCTTTACACGGCGCACGAGGCAGAACTGTTAGTTCTGGTGTTTTGATTCGATTATGTCCAGTTATTGTTATTCGGGAATAGGAACTAAAATGAGGTGTTGGTTCAGTGATCGACGATTTAGTTTTGTTTATTTCAAAATAATTTTCGAGCGTTCGTGTTTATATTTGGTGTTTGTCATGTAATTCCTCCTGTCAAAAGGCACAAATTTTGAAACAGATTGTCTTGGCACAATATTATTCTAACGTTTTCTGTTGGCAACACAAACACTTCAATAGTAGTTTTAAAGATTTATATTTACCTGATGGCGTTCACCTCAATAAGTCGGCCAGTATTTTTCATACCAGGCGAAGTTGTCGAGGCGCCATTTTGCAAGCCTTTATGGTTTCAGTAATAATTTTCAATCGTCTTCAAGTGTTTGGCTATAGCGTCAACCTTGTGTTTGACATGGCTAGCGCTCGTGAGGCGATTTTGTTATAGGGAGTTTGGGCTCTCTTTAATAACACTTTAATGTCTACACTTTAAATTTACCAGTGAAGCCTTAATTTGTTAATAACCCTTCGGCTACGCATTAATAATAATTGTCATGCCAGTGTCGTTTAATATAGCCATTTAGCTTCTTTAAATTTTTGTCAGTGTGTTTTTACCTTTTCGCTCGTCATTACACAATTTTCATCCCGTTGGGTTTTGTTATTTGCAAATTGTGAAAATTTTAGTTGCAAATGTCTGTGTTGAGGTTCGTCCTCAGTGATCAACAGGGGATTATTCGTCCACTGTTGCTTTTGATTAATTTGGCATTTAAAGGGGAGTTTTGCGTCGACTTTATGTCTGACAGACTTTTCCTGCCATAATTTAATTTTATTATTGTTTATTAATTATATTAATTAATTATATTAATTTTATTATTATTTACTATTGGGGATTCGTCCTCTTGTGTTTTATTTTGTGGATTCGTCCATTGTTATTAAGGTTTTATCCTTATAATAATGTGTTGAGGATTCGTCCTCAGTGATCAACAGGGGATTCGTCCACTGTTGTTTTTTGTTAATTTGGCATTTAAAGGGGAGTTTTGCGTCGACTTTATGTCTGACAGACTTTTCCTGCCATAATTTTATTTTATTTATAGGTGGTTTTTGTCCACTTATTTATTATTGGGGATTCGTCCTCTTGTATTTTATTTTGTGGATTCGTCCATTGTTATTATAAGGTTTTACCCTTATAATAATGTGTTGAGGATTCGTCCTCAGTGATCAACAGGCGATTCATTCACTGTTGTTTTTTATTAATTTGGCATTTAAAGGGGAGTTTTGCGTCGACCTTATGTCTGACAGACTTTTCCTGCCATAATTTAGTTTTATTGATATGTAATTTGTGTGGATTCATCCATGGTTATTATTAAAGTTTTATCCTTATAATAATGCGCTGAACATTAGTCCTCAGTGATCAACAGGGGATTCGTCGACTGTTGCTTTTGATTAATTTGGCATTTAAAGGGGAGTTTTGCATCGACTTTATGTCTGACAGACTTTTCCTGCCATAAGTTAAATTTGTTTATAGGTGGGTTAGTCCACTTATTTATTATTGGGGATTCGTCCTCTTGTATTTTAATATGTGGATTCGTTCATTGTTATTATTAAGGTTTTATTTATTATCATTGTTATTTAGTAAGCTTAAAATTTATTGGTTCAAATTAGAGTGAGGAAAATGATATGCATCGCTTTCTAAATAAGTAGCCTTAGAACTTAGAATACTCAGTTATCTATATGTGAAGAATTTTTCATGGCTGCCTTTTCGAAACATGATGTGCAGTTTTCTTTAAATTGACAAAAACATTAAGTTCCTTTTGCACAATGTTAACTAGAATCTGGCTTGCTAATCACTTTATATAAGTATTTTGTTATTATATATTATACTATGTTGTTTTGATTATTGTCTACTATAGTATCATTCTTATTGTGGTTTCGGACTGCTATATTTGTGAACAATTTGCCCTCCTGGCTTGTTTATATTTAATTACATGATCGCGAGGTTTCACCCTCTTGGCTTGTTATTTAATTTAATTTAATACAGCGCTTATGAGGTTTCTGGCTTGAGTATGTGTCTTTATCAAAAATTAAAAATAAATAAATATAATAATAAAAAATTGTTTGGCATTTGCAGGACTTATCAGTGCTGCAACAACTAATGTGTTGACATGACTTGTTCCTGCCAGTTAATTTATTGATTTATCTCAAGTGACTTGCGAATATAGTCTGGGGCGATAAAGATAACATCACGTTAATGAACATGCTCCAGATAATTCAGAATAAGGCAGCCAAGACCATATTGGATTTGCCAATGTATGTTTCGTCCACTTAGTGCACAAGATAAAGAATGAACAAATTGATTATAAATTCAACTTCGTAATTAACAGAGACGTTCAGCAATATAACACTAGAAGGAAAAAAGACTTTCACCTTAAAAGAGTTAGAACTAATTGGGGCAAACAAACTTTTAGCTATCTAGCCCTTAATGATTTTAACACTCTGCCGCCTGTCATAAAGGATACTAACTCTTTAAGTGCATTTAAATTACATTTTATGTAATTTTTATTTTTATTTATAGTCAGACTCAGTGTACTTTATATTTATATAAACTAGTCATTTCATGTTGCATTCATATCAATATTGTTTTTTATACTGTATTTTAGACAGGGCCCCATTGAAAAACTCTTCGGAGACATGGGCACCCTGGTTAAATATCATTTAATATCATCTGCTGCACTTTTGTATTCATAATGTTTATATATCTCGAGCAGTTCCTGTTACAATTATCCAGGCCATGTTTCTGATACAGTACAGTATATTGTTAAAACCACTGTTAGTTTTTGGCCATGAATACTGTATATATTGACAATATCCTGATTTGACTATTTTATCTTGGATTAGATTCTGCCGTTTTTTCTTTTCTTTTACTTTACAGACTTCACTACTTGAAGCCACTCAGAATAAGAGATGTCAACTGTTTTTTCGAACATTCATTATGGTTGACGCATGTTGAGCGACGATTTCCCTGATGGTGACAATACTTTAATTTCGTGCAGAATTGAAAAATCAAGAGGTTAAACCATCCTTGTTCTTGAGAGACCGTAGTTGGAGCAACTGAACAATAATTATGCATAGTAACATTGCTATTTAGAATACTAATTTTATAATACTTTTGGTAATAATTAGTTTTAACTTGTCACCAACTCAGGTTTTCCTGTTGCTGGCTTTTCACATGGGTTTTTTACCAGCAACAGGTTTTTTCTCCTGGCTAATTGTAATTATAATCAACTAGTACTACATTGCAGACCAAGTAATAAGACTGATTAGCAAGGGCAGCAGTCTTCTATAACCTTGGTACAAAGGATCAATGTGTAATGGAAACCTTACAGCCTGATTTTTTGTTCATCTAACTAGTACTACATCGCAGACTAAGTAACAAGACTGAATAGCAAGGGCAGCAGTCTTTTTCAAAATCCTTGGCACAAATTGATCAATATGTAATGAACATTACAGCCTGACTTTTGTTCATCTTTGAATAATGGGATTGTCTGGCAAGGGCAGCAATCTTCCAGATCCTTCTATCTTATCAAGCTAGGGTGATGACATGCTGCAATGTCATTATATAGGTTTAGTATTCTAGAATAAGATTGTTTGGTAAATAGTACGATTTTATTATAATTGTTTCCAAGCAGCATGTTAGTATTGAAATTCCGTCTTGAAAAGAACTATTACTTTGTGTCATAAAACCAGCGGTTTTGTTAGTACAAGCATTGTGGTCCATATTTCAATTTACTGACAATTGGTAATCTCTGTAAATTAGCACAGCAAGTGTAACCACTCGGACGTTTTTGAACAGTTTGTGTCAAGTTTGTGTATTTTTAGTTACAAGTGGAAAATGATTCCACTTTGCATTCTTCCTCGCACTGCATTTCCTGGGGTGGGGTGGCATCATTATTTGCATCATGATGCTTTGGCGTTTTATGGCCCTCACCTTTACTGGGCTCGATCATTTTGTAAATTATAAAAAATAATTAAATTATTTAATTATTAATTTTGAATAAAATCGGCTTTGGTCCTGCAGGACCATAGCCAATTTATCCCATCTGGAGTGTGCAATTTCCTTCATTGATTGCCCAGTAAACAGAGCTCAGTTAATGCAGTGCGCATAATTCATCTGAGACATGGTGGAAGACATAAACGGAATATTTGCAAGCAAATAGGATTATTATATCTTCCATCTGTCGAATTTATATTTATTAAGGTGTCAATGTGAATGTTGTAATAGCTAATATAGGGACTCTGATGACCCTCGATGCCATATTACCATAACCGGAAGGGTCTGCTGTGGCACGTGGGATTTCAGGTGTCATGTGATAACTCAGTCACATGCCCAGTCTCAGTTGCCATGTTTTTCAAGAGGTGAAGATGAATACATATCACTTTGCCCACCACCTTCCCCATGCCTGGCCACCTTTTTGGCTATTTTGTATATTACTGTAGATTGTTCTCCTATCTGGCGTTTTATGGCCCTCACCTTTACTGGGCTCGATCATTTTGTAAATTATAAAAAATAATTAAATTATTTAATTATTAATTTTGAATAAAATCGGCTTTGGTCCTGCAGGACCATAGCCAATTTATCCCATCTGGAGTGTGCAATTTCCTTCATTGATTGCCCAGTAAACAGAGCTCAGTTAATGCAGTGCGCATAATTCATCTGAGACATGGTGGAAGACATAAAACTAATTAAACTAATGTAGCAATGAAGCAATGCAATGTAGCAATGTAGCAATGCAATTTAGCAATTGGTAATGTTGCAATGTAGCAATGATTTGTTGCCATGTAGCAATAAAATGTTGCATTGTAGCAATGCAATGTTGCAATGTAGCAATGCAATGTTGCAATGCAATGCAGCAATGTAGCAATGTAGCAATGTAGCAATGTTGCAATGTAGCAATGCAATGTTGCAATGCAATGTAGCAATGTAGCAATGTAGCAATGTAATGTAGCAATGTAATGTTGGAATGTAGCAATGCAATGTTGCAATGTAGCAACGTAATGTTGCAATGTAGCAATGTAATGTTGCAATGTAGCTATGTAATGTTGCAATGTAGCAACACAATGTTGCTATGGTGAAATGCAATGTAGCAATGTAGCAATGCAATGTAACAATGCAATGTAGCAATGTAGCAATGCAATGTAGCAACGTAGTAATGCAATCTAGCAATTGGTAATGTTGCAATGTAGCAATGATTTGTTGCCATGTAGCAATACAATGTTGCAATGTAGCAATGCAATGTTGCAATGTAGCAATACAATATTGCAATGCAATGCAGCAATGTAGCAATGTAGCAATGTATCAATGTAGCAATGCAATGTAGCAATGTAGCAATGCAATGTTGCAATGTAGCAATGCAATGTTGCAATGTAGCAATGCAATGTTGTACTGTAGCAATGCATTGGTGCAATGTAGCACTGCAATGTTTCAATGCGCCAATGAAATGGTGCAATGTATCAATGCAATGTAGCAATGTAGCAATTCAATGTAGCAATGTAGCAATGCAATTAACAATGCAATGTAGCAATGTAGCAATGCAATGTAGCAACGTAGTAATGCAATCTAGCAATTGGTAATGTTGCAATGTAGCAATGATTTGTTGCCATGTAGCAATACAATGTTGCAATGTAGCAATGCAATGTTGCAATGTAGCAATGCAATATTGCAATGCAATGCAGCAATGTAGCAATGTAGCAATGTATCAATGTAGCAATGCAATGTAGCAATGTAGCAATGCAATGTTGCAATGTAGCAATGCAATGTTGCAATGTAGCAATGCAATGTTGTACTGTAGCAATGCATTGGTGCAATGTAGCAATGCAATGTTTCAATGCGCCAATGAAATGGTGCAATGTAGCAATGAATATAGCAATGCAATGAAATGTAGCAATACAATGCAATGTAGCAATGCAATACAATGTAGCAATGCAATGTAGCAATGTAGCAATGTAGCAATGCAATGTAGCAATGTAGCAATGTAGCAATGTAATGTTGGAATGTAGCAAGGCAATGTTACAATGTAGCAATGTAATGTTGCAATGTAGCAATGTAATGTTGCAATGTATCAATACAATGTTGCAGTGGTGAAATGCAATGGTGCAATGTAGCAATGTAGCAATGCAATGTAGCAATGCAATTTAGCAATGTATCAATGCAATGTAGCAATGTAGCAATTCAATGTAGCAATGAAGCAATGCAATGCAGCAATGTAGCAATGCAATGTAGCAACGTAGCAATGCAATCTAGCAATTGGTAATGTTGCAATGTAGCAATGATTTGTTGCCATGTAGCAATACAATGTTGCAATGTAGCAATGCAATGTAGCAATGCAATGTTGCAATGCAATGCAGAAATGTAACAATGTAGCAATGTAGCAATGTAGCAATGCAATGTTGCAATTTAGCAATGCAATGTTGCAATGTAGCAATGCAATGTTGCAATGTAGCAATGCAATGGTGCAATGTAGCAATGGAATGTTGCAATGTAGCAATGCAATCTAGCAATTGGTAATGTTGCAATGTAGCAATGATTTGTTGCCATGTAGCAATACAATGTTGAAATGTAGGAATGCAATGTAGCAATGTAGCAATGTAACAATGTAGCAATGTAGCAATGTAGCAAGGCAATGTAGCAATGTAGAAATGTAGCAATGTAATGTAGCAATGCAATGTTGCAATGTAGCAATGCAATGTTGCAATGTAGCAATGCAATCGTGCAATGTAGCAATGCAATGTTGCAATGTAGCAATGCAAAGTTGCAATGTAGCAATGCAATGTTTCAATGCACCAATGAAATGATGCAATGTAGCAATGAATGTAGCAATGCAATGAAATATAGCAATACAATACAATGTAGCAATGCAATGTAGCAATGTAGCAATGTAGCAATGTACAATGTAGCAATGTAGCAATGTAATGTTGGAATGTAATGTAATGCAATAATTGTAGCATTGCAATGCAATGTATAATGCAATGTACCAAGCAATGCAATGTAGCAATGCAATGCAAATAGCAATTTGCAATGCAATGCATATGTTGCAATGTAGCAATGCAATGTTGCAATGTAGCAAATAGCAATTGTTGCAATAATATATATGCAATGCAATGTAGCAATGCAATACCAATTAGCAAGCAATGCAAACAGCAACAAAAGCAATAGCAATGTAAAAAGCAATAAGCATAGCATATGTAACTGCAATGCAATTCAATGTAGCAATGCATAGCAATGCAATGCAATGTAGCAATGCAAAATGTTAAAGCAATGCAACAGCAAAGCAACAATACAAAGCCAATGCAAAGCAAAAAGCAATAGCAATGCAAAGCAAAAGCAATGTAGCAATGTAGCAATGTACAATGCAAAATATGCAATGCAAGCAATATGCATGTAGCAATGCAATGTAATGTAGCAATGCAAATGTATGCAATTAGCAATATGCAATGCAATTGCAAAAAAAGCAATTAGCAATGCAATGCAATGCAATGTAGCAATGCAATAATGCAATGCAATATGTAGCAATACAATTATTGCAATCCAAATGCAATGCAAGTAATGCAATGTGTAGCAATGTAGCAATGTGCAATTTGCAATTAGCAATGCAATTTGCTAAATGCAATGTTAATCATATGCAATGTAGCAATGCAATAAATGCAAAAATTGCAAGCAATTTGCAATTAGCAATGTATGTTGCAATGCAATTAGCAATTAATGTACAATTGCAATGCAATGTAGCAATTGCAAAATGCAATGCAATAAATTTCAGCAATGTATGCAATTGCATTAGCAATTATATGCAATGTAGCAATGCAATTGCAATATAATAATGCAATCAATGCAATTAATGCAATGTAGCATTGCAATTGCAATTATAATATGCAACAGCAATGCAAAGCAATCCAAAAACAATGCAATGCAAACAAGCAATGCAATAAAGCAATGTAATGCAAAAGCAATGCAATGCAATAGCAATTATGCAATGTAGCAATATGCAATGCAAGCAATGAATTGCAATACATAGCAATTTTGCAATGTAGCAGCAATGCAATGCAAAAATGCAAATAAGCAATGTAGCAATGTAGCAATGCAATGTAGCCCAAAGCAAAGCAAACCATAGCAATGCAATGTAGCAATTACAGCAAATGCAATTTGCAATATAGCAATACAATAGCAATGCAATGCAATTAGCAACCAATGCATATGTAGCAATACCCAAGCCAAGCAAATCAAAAAAGCCCTGCAAGCAATGTAGCATCCCCCCCAAAGCAAGCAAGCAAGCAAGCAATGCACCCCAAAGCAATGCAACAGCAATGCAAGCAATAGCAAAAAAAAAGCAATGCATAGCAAATTATATGCAATGTTGCAATGCATAGCAATGCATATGCAATAGCAATTTGCAAGCAAGCAATTATAGCAATGCTTAGCATGCAAAAAAAATAATCATAATCCATAGCAATGCATAATGCATGTAGCAATAAGCAATATTGCAATGTAGCAATGTAGTACAATGTAATGCATACCCAATGCACATTGCAATAGCAATGCAATGTAGCAAATGTAGCAATGCAATGCATAGCAATTAAAATGCCATGTAGCAATGCAATATAGCAATAAATAGCAAATGCAATTTGCAATTGCAATGCAATTGCAAAAGCAATGCAATGCAATTAGCATGTATGCAATGCAATGTAGCAATTGCAATATGCAAGCAATGTATTGCAAGCAAGCAATGCAATTGCAATGTAGCAATGCAATGCATTAGCATATGCAATATTGCAATAATGCATGTAGCAATGCAATGTAGCAATGCAATAAGCATTGCAATAGCAATGCAATGTAGCAATTGCAAATGCAATGTAATTGCAATGCAATGTAAGCAATAGCAATGTAGCAATGTGCAATGCATGTAAAAGCAATGCAAAGCAATGCAAATGCAATACCAAGCTGTAGCAATGCACAATGCAAAAATGCAATGCAATTGCAATGCAAAATGTAGCAATGCAATGTAGCAATGTAGCAATGCATGCAATGTAGCACAATGCAATGTAGCAATAGCAATGTTTGTAGCAATGTAGCAATGTAAGGTGCAATGTAGCAATGCAAATTTTGCAATGTAGCAATGCAATGTTGCAATGCAAAAGCAATGTTGCAATGTAGCAATGCAATGTAGCAGCAATGCAATTTAGCAATGTAGCAATGCAATGCAATTGCAATGCAATGTTGTGTAAATGTAGCAATGTAATGTAGTGCAATGTAGCAATGCAATGTATGTAGCAATTGCAATGTAGCAATGCAATGCATTGTAGCAATATGTTGCAATGCAATGCAATGCAAACATTGTTGCAATGCAATGTTGCAAAATGCAATGTTAGAATGCAATGTAGCAATGCAATGTTTGCAATGTAGTGCAATGTAGCAATGTAATGTAGCAATGTGTAGCAATATGCAATGTTGCAATGTAGCAATGCAATGTAGCAATGTAGCAATGCAAGCAATGCAATGTAGCAATGTAGCAATAGTAGCAATGTAGCATGCATCTTGTAGCACAATGTAGCAATGCAATGTAGCAAAATGCAATGTTGCAATGTAGCAATGCAATGTGTAGCAATGCAATTGCAATGTAGCAATGCATATGTAGCAATTGCAATGTAGCAATGTAGCAATGCAATGTAGCAATGTAGCAATGCAAATGCAAATGCAATTGCAATTAGCAATGTAACAATGTAGCAATGCAATGTAGCAATGCAATGCAATGCAACAATGTGTAGCATTGTAGCAATGTAGCAATGTAGCAATGCATGTTGCAATGTAGCAATGCAATGTAGCAATGTAGCAATGTTGCAATGTTGCAATTGCAATGTAGCAATGCAATGTTACAATGTATGCAATGCAATGTTGCAATGTAGCCATTTTGCAATGGCAATGTAGCAATGCAATGTTGCAATGCAATGCTTTGCAATGTAGCAATTGCAATGTAGCAATGTAGCAATGTAGCAATGCAATGTTGCAATGTATGCATGCAATGTAGCAATGTTTGCAATGTAGCAATGCAATGTTGCACATGTAGCAATGTACAATTGCAATGTAGCAATGGCATGCAATGTTGCAAAATGTAGCAATGTATGCAATGTTTGCAGCAATGTAGCAATGCAATGTGCAATGTAGCAATGCAATGTTGCAATGTTGCAAATTAGCAATATGCAATGTTTGCAATGTAGCATGCAATGTAATGCAATGCAATGGTGCATTGTAGCAATGTAGCAATGTTGCATTGTTGGCAGCAATTGTAGCAATGTAGCAAATGCAATGTAGCAATGCAATGTTGCAATTGTAGCAATGCAATTTTTGCAAAAATGTAGCAAAATGCAATGTAGCAATGCATGATTGCATGCAATGCAATGTTGCAATGTAGCAATGCAATGTTGCAATGCTAGCAATGCAATAAATGTAGCAATGTAGCAATTGCAATTGCAATGTAGCAATGCAATTGTAGCAATGTGCAAATGTAGCAATTTGTAGCAATGTTGCAATGTAGCAAATTTGTTATGACATGTAGCAATGTAGCAATGCAATGTAGCAATTGCAATGTTTGCAATGTAGCAATGCAATGTTGCAATGTGTAGCAATGTTGCAATGTAGCAATTGCTACATGTTGCAATGATAGTAGCAATGCATGTATGCAATAGTAAGCAAGCAATGTTGTTACAATTTGTCATATGGTTGTAGCAATGCATGTTGTTGTATGTTGCAATGCAATGTTGCGCTTTTGAATGCAATGTAGCAATGCTTCTAGCAATGCAATGCAATGCATTTGCAATTGCAACATTGCAATGTAGCATTACAATTGTAATATTTGAGCATATGCATGCAATGTAGGCAATGCAATGTTGCAATTGTTGTACAATGTTTGCTACAATGCAATGCATGTACATTGTAGCATGGCAATTGTCAATTATTGCAATGCAATATTGCTATTGCAATGTAGTTACATGCACAATTGTTGCAATGCATTTGCTAATGTAGCAATCAAAATGTACAATGTGCATTGCATAGCAAATTGCAATTTCGAGCTGTTGCAATTGCATTGCAATGTTTTGCGCATTTTTAGCCAATTCTATGTTGCATGTAGCAATGCAATTGCAATTGTGAGCAATGTGTTGCAACATTTTTTGCATTGCATATGCAAATGCAAGCAATTTGCAATGCATTGCATGCAAACTAGCATTGCTACCTTTGCAACATTGCTTCAAGTTTTTAATATTTGCAAATTCTACATGTTGCATTGTAGCAATTGGTTCCAATTTGAAGAGCAATGTAGCTACATGCAATTCATTTGCACATTGCTAGCAATGCTTTTAGCATAAGTCAGCAATAGCATTGCAATGAAAATAATAGCATGTTGCTAATGAACATTGCATTTGTAAATGGCAAGCAATGCATGGCAATGCAAGCAATGTATGGCAATGCAATGTTATTTGCAATGCAATTGCAACATTGCATTGCTACATTGCAACATTGCATTGCTACTTGCACATTGCATTGCTAACATTGCAACATTGCATTGCATACATATGCAAATTGCATTGCTAGCATTGTATTACATTTTGCAAGTAGCATTGCAACTTGCATTGTACATGTTGCTTTTACAATTGCAAGCATGTAGCATTGCTACATTGCTACATTGATACATTGTTACATTTCTGCATTGCTATTGCAAAGCAATTGCATTGCTACATTTGCAGTTTTTTTACATGCATTGCATTGCTACATTGCAAACATTGCATTGATACATGATAAATTGCATTGCTAGCAATGTAACATTGCTACATTGCTACATTGCAACATTGCATTGCTTACATTGCTACATTGCTACATTGCAATGGCTACAATTGTTGCATTGCTTGCATTGCATTGCATTGCTACATTGCATTGCATTACATTGCATTGTAACATTGTACAAACATTGGCAATGCAAAAACATTGCATTTGCTACATTACCAATTGCAGATTGCATTGCTACGTTGCTACATTGCATTGCTACATTGCAACATTACAATTTAAATTGCTACATTGCTGCTGCATTGCATTGCATTGCTACATTGAATTGCTACATTGCTACATTTGCAATTGCATACCATTGCATTTTGCATTGCTACATTGCATTGCTTCATTGCCACATTGAATTGCTACATTGCTACACTGCATTGATACATTGATAAATTGCATTGCTACAATGCATTGCTACATTGCTACATTGCACCATTGCATTTCACAATTGCAACATTGTATTGCTACATTGCAACATTACATTGCTACATTGCAACCATTACATTGCTACATTGCAACTTTACGTTGCTACATTGCAAACATTGCATTGCTACATTCCAACATTTACATTGCTACATTGCTACATTGGTACATTGCATTGCTACATTGCTACATTGCATTGCTACATTGTATTGTATTGCTACATTTCATTGCATTGATATATTCATTGCTACATTGCACCATTTCGTTGGTGCATTGAAACATTGCATTGCTATATTGCAACTTTGCATTGCTACATTGCAACATTGCATTGCTACATTGCACCATTGCATTGCTACATTGCATACATTGCATTGCTACATTGCAACATTGCATTGCTACATTACATTGCTACATTGCTACATTGCTACATTGCTACATTGTTACATTGGTACTTGCTACATTGCTTACATTGCATTCCTACATTTCAACATTGTATTGCTACATGGCAACAAATCATTGCTACATTGCAACATTACCAATTGCTAGATTGCATTGCTACATTGCAACATTCCATTGCTACATTGCACCATTGCATTGCTACATTGCAACATTGCATTGCTACATTGCAACATTGCATTGCTAAATTGCAGCATTGCATTGCTACATTGCTACATTGCTACATTGTTACATTTCTGCATTGCATTGCAACATTGCATTGCTACATTGCATTGCTACATTGCAACATTGTATTGCTACATGGCAACAAATCATTGCTACATTGCAACATTACCAATTGCTAGATTGCATTGCTACGTTGCTACATTGCATTGCTTACATTGCTGCATTGCATTGCTTCATTGCTACATTGAATTGCTACATTGCTTTACATTGCATTGATACCATTTGCTAAATTGCATTGCTACATTGCATTGCTACATTGCTACATTGCACCATTGCATTTCACCACTGCAACATTGTATTGATACATTGCAACATTACATTGCTACATTGCAACATTACATTGCTACATTGTAACATTGCCTTGCTACATTCCAACATTACATTGCTACATTGCTACATTGCTACATTGCATTGCTACATTGCTACATTGCTACATTGCATTGCTACATTGTATTGCATTGCTACATTGCATTGTATTGCTACATTTCATTGCATTGCTATATTCATTGCTACATTGCACCATTTCATTGGCGCATTGAAACATTGCATTGCTACATTGCACCAATGCATTGCTACAGTACAACATTGCATTGCTACATTGCAACATTGCATTGCTACATTGCTACATTGCATTGCTACATTGATACATTGCTACATTGCATTGCTACATTGCTACATTGCATCGCTACATTTCATTGCATTGCAACATTGCATTGCTACATTGCTACCTTGCTACATTGCATTGCTACATTGCTACATTGCATTGCTACATTGCTACATTGCTACATTACAACATTGCATTGCTACATTGCAACATTGCATCGCTACATTTCATTGTATTGCTACATTGCATTGCTACATTTCTACATTGCATTGCTACATTGCAACATTGCATTGCTACATTGCAACATTGCATTGCTACATTGCATTGCATTGCTAAGTTACATTGCTACATTGCTACATAACATGGCTTTGCTACATTGCTACATTGTATTGCTACATTGCTACATTGCATTGCTACATTGCTACATTGCATTGCTACATTGCTTCATTGCATTGCTACATTGCATTGCTACATTGCTACACTGTGTTGCTACATTGCTACATTGCATTGCTACATTGCTACATTGCATTGCTTCATTGCCACATTGAATTGCTACATTGCTACATTGCATTGATAAATTGATAAATTGCATTGCTACAATGCATTGCTACATTGCTACATTGCAACATTGCATTGCTAAATTGCAACATTGCATTGCTACATAGCTACATTGCTACATTGTTACATTTCTGCATTGCATTGCAACATTGCATTGCTACATTGCATTGCTACATTGCAACGTTGTATTGCTACATGGCAACAAATCATTGCTACATTGCAACATTACCAATTGCTAGATTGCATTGCTACGTTGCTACATTGCATTGCTACATTGCTACATTAAATTGCTACATTGCTGCATTGCATTGCTTCATTGCTACATTGAATTGCTACATTGCTACATTGCATTGATACATTGCTACATTGCATTGCTACATTGCATTGCTTCATTGCCACATTGAATTGCTACATTGCTACACTGCATTGATACATTGATAAATTGCATTGCTACAATGCATTGCTACATTGCTACATTGCACCATTGCATTTCACAATTGCAACATTGTATTGCTACATTGCAACATTACATTGCTACATTGCAACATTACATTGCTACATTGCAACTTTACGTTGCTACATTGCAACATTGCATTGCTACATTCCAACATTACATTGCTACATTGCTACATTGGTACATTGCATTGCTACATTGCTACATTGCATTGCTACATTGTATTGTATTGCTACATTTCATTGCATTGATATATTCATTGCTACATTGCACCATTTCGTTGGTGCATTGAAACATTGCATTGCTATATTGCAACTTTGCATTGCTACATTGCAACATTGCATTGCTACATTGCACCATTGCATTGCTACATTGCAACATTGCATTGCTACATTGCAACATTGCATTGCTACATTACATTGCTACATTGCTACATTGCTACATTGCTACATTGCTACATTGTTACATTGGTACTTGCTACATTGCTTACATTGCATTCCTACATTTCAACATTGTATTGCTACATGGCAACAAATCATTGCTACATTGCAACATTACCAATTGCTAGATTGCATTGCTACATTGCAACATTCCATTGCTACATTGCACCATTGCATTGCTACATTGCAACATTGCATTGCTACATTGCAACATTGCATTGCTAAATTGCAACATTGCATTGCTACATTGCTACATTGCTACATTGTTACATTTCTGCATTGCATTGCAACATTGCATTGCTACATTGCATTGCTACATTGCAACATTGTATTGCTACATGGCAACAAATCATTGCTACATTGCAACATTACCAATTGCTAGATTGCATTGCTACGTTGCTACATTGCATTGCTACATTGCTGCATTGCATTGCTTCATTGCTACATTGAAATTGCTACATTGCTACATTGCATTGATACATTGCTAAATTGCATTGCTACATTGCATTGCTACATTGCTACATTGCACCATTGCATTTCACCACTGCAACATTGTATTGATACATTGCAACATTACATTGCTACATTGCAACATTACATTGCTACATTGTAACATTGCCTTGCTACATTCCAACATTACATTGCTACATTGCTACATTGCTACATTGCATTGCTACATTGCTACATTGCTACATTGCATTGCTACATTGTATTGCATTGCTACATTGCATTGTATTGCTACATTTCATTGCATTGCTATATTCATTGCTACATTGCACCATTTCATTGGCGCATTGAAACATTGCATTGCTACATTGCACCAATGCATTGCTACAGTACAACATTGCATTGCTACATTGCAACATTGCATTGCTACATTGCAACATTGCATTGCTACATTGCTACATTGCATTGCTACATTGATACATTGCTACATTGCTACATTGCTGCATTGCATTGCAATATTGCATTGCTACATTGCAACATTGCATTGCTACATTGCAACATTGTATTGCTACATGGCAACAAATCATTGCTACATTGCAACATTACCAATTGCTAGATTGCATTACTACGTTGCTACATTGCATTGCTACATTGCTACATTGCATTGTTAATTGCATTGCTACATTGCTACATTGAATTGCTACATTGCTACATTGCATTGATACATTGCACCATTTCATTGGCGCATTGAAACATTGCAGTGCTACATTGCACCAATGCATTGCTACAGTACAACATTGCATTGCTACATTGCAACATTGCATTGCTACATTGCAACATTGCATTGCTACATTGCTACATTGCATTGCTACATTGATACATTGCTACATTGCTACATTGCTGCATTGCATTGCAATATTGTATTGCTACATTGCAACATTGCATTGCTACATTGCAACATTGTATTGCTACATGGCAACAAATCATTGCTACATTGCAACATTACCAATTGCTAGATTGCATTACTACGTTGCTACATTGCATTGCTACATTGCTACATTGCATTGTTACATTGCATTGCTACATTGCTACATTGCATTTCACCATAGCAACATTGTGTTGCTACATTGCAACATTACATAGCTACATTGCAACATTACATTGCTACATTGCAACATTACGTTGCTACATTGCAACATTGCATTGCTACATTCCAACATTACATTGCTACATTACATTGCTACATTGCTACATTGCTACATTGCATTGCAACATTGCATTGCTACATTGCAACATTGCTACATTGCTACATTGCTACATTGCTGCATTGCATTGCAACATTGCATTGCTACATTGCAACATTGCATTGCTACAATGCAACATTTTATTGCTACATGGCAACAAATCATTGCTACATTGCAACATTACCAATTGCTAAATTGCATTGCTACATTGCTACATTGCATTGCTTCATTGCTACATTAGTTTAATTAGTTTTATGTCTTCCACCATGTCTCAGATGAATTATGCGCACTGCATTAACTGAGCTCTGTTTACTGGGCAATCAATGAAGGAAATTGCACACTCCAGATGGGATAAATTGGCTATGGTCCTGCAGGACCAAAGCCGATTTTATTCAAAATTAATAATTAAATAATTTAATTATTTTTTATAATTTACAAAATGATCGAGCCCAGTAAAGGTGAGGGCCATAAAACGCCAGATAGGAGAACAATCTACAGTAATATACAAAATAGCCAAAAAGGTGGCCAGGCATGGGGAAGGTGGTGGGCAAAGTGATATGTATTCATCTTCACCTCTTGAAAAACATGGCAACTGAGACTGGGCATGTGACTGAGTTATCACATGACACCTGAAATCCCACGTGCCACAGCAGACCCTTCCGGTTATGGTAATATGGCATCGAGGGTCATCAGAGTCCCTATATTAGCTATTACAACATTCACATTGACACTTTAATAAATATAAATTCGACAGATGGAAGATATAAAAATCCTATTTGCTTGCAAATATTCCGTTTATGTCTTCCACCATGTCTCAGATGAATTATGCGCACTGCATTAACTGAGCTCTGTTTACTGGGCAATCAATGAAGGAAATTGCACACTCCAGATGGGATAAATTGGCTATGGTCCTGCAGGACCAAAGCCGATTTTATTCAAAATTAATAATTAAATAATTTAATTATTTTTTATAATTTACAAAATGATCGAGCCCAGTAAAGGTGAGGGCCATAAAACGCCAAAGCATCATGATGCAAATAATGATGCCACCCCACCCCAGGAAATGCAGTGCGAGGAAGAATGCAAAGTGGAATCATTTTCCACTTGTAACTAAAAATACACAAACTTGACACAAACTGTTCAAAAAAACGTCCGAGTGGTTACACTTGCTGTGCTAATTTACAGAGATTACCAATTGTCAGTAAATTGAAATATGGACCACAATGCTTGTACTAACAAAACCGCTGGTTTTATGACACAAAGTAATAGTTTCTTTTCAAGACGGAATTTCAATACTAACATGCTGCTTGGAAACAATTATAATAAAATCGTACTATTTATCAAACAATCTTATTCTAGAATACTAAACCTATATAATGACATTGCAGCATGTCATCACCCTAGCTTGATAAGATAGAAGGATCTGGAAGATTGCTGCCCTTGCCAGACAATCCCATTATTCAAAGATGAACAAAAGTCAGGCTGTAATGTTCATTACATATTGATCAATTTGTGCCAAGGATTTTGAAAAAGACTGCTGCCCTTGCTATTCAGTCTTGTTACTTAGTCTGCGATGTAGTACTAGTTAGATGAACAAAAAATCAGGCTGTAAGGTTTCCATTACACATTGATCCTTTGTACCAAGGTTATAGAAGACTGCTGCCCTTGCTAATCAGTCTTATTACTTGGTCTGCAATGTAGTACTAGTTGATTATAATTACAATTAGCCAGGAGAAAAAACCTGTTGCTGGTAAAAAAAACCCATGTGAAAAGCCAGCAACAGGAAAACCTGAGTTGGTGACAAGTTAAAACTAATTATTACCAAAAGTATTATAAAATTAGTATTCTAAATAGCAATGTTACTATGCATAATTATTGTTCAGTTGCTCCAACTACGGTCTCTCAAGAACAAGGATGGTTTAACCTCTTGATTTTTCAATTCTGCACGAAATTAAAGTATTGTCACCATCAGGGAAATCGTCGCTCAACATGCGTCAACCATAATGAATGTTCGAAAAAAACAGTTGACATCTCTTATTCTGAGTGGCTTCAAGTAGTGAAGTCTGTAAAGTAAAAGAAAAGAAAAAACGGCAGAATCTAATCCAAGATAAAATAGTCAAATCAGGATATTGTCAATATATACAGTATTCATGGCCAAAAACTAACAGTGGTTTTAACAATATACTGTACTGTATCAGAAACATGGCCTGGATAATTGTAACAGGAACTGCTCGAGATATATAAACATTATGAATACAAAAGTGCAGCAGATGATATTAAATGATATTTAACCAGGGTGCCCATGTCTCCGAAGAGTTTTTCAATGGGGCCCTGTCTAAAATACAGTATAAAAATACAATATTTGATATGAATGCAACATGAAATGACTAGTTTATATAAATATAAAGTACACTGAGTCTGACTATAAATAAAAATAAAAATTACATAAAATGTAATTTAAATGCACTTAAAGAGTTAGTATCCTTTATGACAGGCGGCAGAGTGTTAAAATCATTAAGGGCTAGATAGCTAAAAGTTTGTTTGCCCCAATTAGTTCTAACTCTTTTAAGGTGAAAGTCTTTTTTCCTTCTAGTGTTATATTGCTGAACGTCTCTGTTAATTACGAAGTTGAATTTATAATCAATTTGTTCATTCTTTATCTTGTGCACTAAGTGGACGAAACATACATTGGCAAATCCAATATGGTCTTGGCTGCCTTATTCTGAATTATCTGGAGCATGTTCATTAACGTGATGTTATCTTTATCGCCCCAGACTATATTCGCAAGTCACTTGAGATAAATCAATAAATTAACTGGCAGGAACAAGTCATGTCAACACATTAGTTGTTGCAGCACTGATAAGTCCTGCAAATGCCAAACAATTTATTTATTATTATATTTATTTATTTTTAATTTTTGATAAAGACACATACTCAAGCCAGAAACCTCATAAGCGCTGTATTAAATTAAATTAAATAACAAGCCAAGAGGGTGAAACCTCGCGATCATGTAATTAAATATAAACAAGCCAGGAGGGCAAATTGTTCACAAATATAGCAGTCCGAAACCACAATAAGAATGATACTATAGTAGACAATAATCAAAACAACATAGTATAATATATAATAACAAAATACTTATATAAAGTGATTAGCAAGCCAGATTCTAGTTAACATTGTGCAAAAGGAACTTAATGTTTTTGTCAATTTAAAGAAAACTGCACATCATGTTTCGAAAAGGCAGCCATGAAAAATTCTTCACATATAGATAACTGAGTATTCTAAGTTCTAAGGCTACTTATTTAGAAAGCGATGCATATCATTTTCCTCACTCTAATTTGAACCAATAAATTTTAAGCTTACTAAATAACAATGATAATAAATAAAACCTTAATAATAACAATGAACGAATCCACATATTATAAAATACAAGAGGACGAATCCCCAATAATAAATAAGTGGACTAACCCACCTATAAACAAATTTAACTTATGGCAGGAAAAGTCTGTCAGACATAAAGTCGATGCAAAACTCCCCTTTAAATGCCAAATTAATCAAAAGCAACAGTCGACGAATCCCCTGTTGATCACTGAGGACTAATGTTCAGCGCATTATTATAAGGATAAAACTTTAATAATAACCATGGATGAATCCACACAAATTACATATCAATAAAACTAAATTATGGCAGGAAAAGTCTGTCAGACATAAGGTCGACGCAAAACTCCCCTTTAAATGCCAAATTAATAAAAAACAACAGTGAATGAATCGCCTGTTGATCACTGAGGACGAATCCTCAACACATTATTATAAGGGTAAAACCTTAATAATAACAATGGACGAATCCACAAAATAAAATACAAGAGGACGAATCCCCAATAATAAATAAGTGGACAAAAACCACCTATAAATAAAATAAAATTATGGCAGGAAAAGTCTGTCAGACATAAAGTCGACGCAAAACTCCCCTTTAAATGCCAAATTAACAAAAAACAACAGTGGACGAATCCCCTGTTGATCACTGAGGACGAATCCTCAACACATTATTATAAGGATAAAACCTTAATAACAATGGACGAATCCACAAAATAAAACACAAGAGGACGAATCCCCAATAGTAAATAATAATAAAATTAATATAATTAATTAATATAATTAATAAACAATAATAAAATTAAATTATGGCAGGAAAAGTCTGTCAGACATAAAGTCGACGCAAAACTCCCCTTTAAATGCCAAATTAATCAAAAGCAACAGTGGACGAATAATCCCCTGTTGATCACTGAGGACGAACCTCAACACAGACATTTGCAACTAAAATTTTCACAATTTGCAAATAACAAAACCCAACGGGATGAAAATTGTGTAATGACGAGCGAAAAGGTAAAAACACACTGACAAAAATTTAAAGAAGCTAAATGGCTATATTAAACGACACTGGCATGACAATTATTATTAATGCGTAGCCGAAGGGTTATTAACAAATTAAGGCTTCACTGGTAAATTTAAAGTGTAGACATTAAAGTGTTATTAAAGAGAGCCCAAACTCCCTATAACAAAATCGCCTCACGAGCGCTAGCCATGTCAAACACAAGGTTGACGCTATAGCCAAACACTTGAAGACGATTGAAAATTATTACTGAAACCATAAAGGCTTGCAAAATGGCGCCTCGACAACTTCGCCTGGTATGAAAAATACTGGCCGACTTATTGAGGTGAACGCCATCAGGTAAATATAAATCTTTAAAACTACTATTGAAGTGTTTGTGTTGCCAACAGAAAACGTTAGAATAATATTGTGCCAAGACAATCTGTTTCAAAATTTGTGCCTTTTGACAGGAGGAATTACATGACAAACACCAAATATAAACACGAACGCTCGAAAATTATTTTGAAATAAACAAAACTAAATCGTCGATCACTGAACCAACACCTCATTTTAGTTCCTATTCCCGAATAACAATAACTGGACATAATCGAATCAAAACACCAGAACTAACAGTTCTGCCTCGTGCGCCGTGTAAAGAGACCGAAGCTCAGCTGTGCCGCGTAGTTTAAAATCTTTACGTGTTCTTGTATCGAAAGAGGAATTTAATCGCGATGAAAACGTTATACAAAAGAGTGGCCCCAAAATAAGAACTTCAGGTTCAGTGTTTGCCCTGAATAAAACGTTGAATCGGAACACAATATCCCAGACGCAATCGTAGGAACAAAACAGAAAATTTTTAACCAATAATAACAATTATGAATAAATTAAATAGCAAAATGAACAGGCCGTGGACTAAATACGAAGGTAATACCAAAATGAAGAAATCCTTACCGATATAAACTGCTCGATGTAAAAGGATTCAGTTTTCAACAAAGTGATATGTATTCATCTTCACCTCTTGAAAAACATGGCAACTGAGACTGGGCATGTGACTGAGTTATCACATGACACCTGAAATCCCACGTGCCACAGCAGACCCTTCCGGTTATGGTAATATGGCATCGAGGGTCATCAGAGTCCCTATATTAGCTATTACAACATTCACATTGACACTTTAATAAATATAAATTCGACAGATGGAAGATATAAAAATCCTATTTGCTTGCAAATATTCCGTTTAGTTTAATTTTTAGTTTAATTAAATTCGTCGCAAAACATTACAACACTATAAATAAATCTACAAACATACTAACACATACATGGTTATGGTTGCGACAGGGGAAAAAACAGGATAATTCCCAATTGACATTTACCCCTTTAACATTAGTAAATATAAAAATCTCGATATAAAGGGCGTTACAAGACGCGTACACTCATACATATAATACATTAATATTAAGGAGGTTCATAGGATGTTAAATTTTCCTTGTAGTTTTTTGTCATTTGATTTCTAAATTGACTTAGTAAATGTATACGTTTTAAGCTAGATAGTAATTTATTCCATAGTTCAATGGATCTTGGAAAATATGATTTCCGATAGTAGTTTTGATTGTGAATTGATAGTGGACGGTAGTTGGTAATGTCAAACGCACGCGTAGTTATTCTTCGGATCTCGACAGGTGTAAGAAATTTACTGAAGTCAACATCAAAGAGAATCAGATCACTGATCTCTCTTCTAAATTCCAGGGGAAGCATATCAAGTGTTTCCAATCTACTCTTGTAAGTGCTATCATGGCTCGGGTAATTCAAGATAAATTTAGTTGCACGCCTCTGAACATTTTCAATGAGGTGGCGATGTTTGACTGTATAAGGAGACCAGATATTTGAGGCGTATTCAAGTATGGGTCTTACTAATGAAATGTACAGCAACTTACGTATCCTTGTGTCAATGATGTCACGTACACAGACGCGCTTAACCAAGCCGAGGATTTTATTTGCTTTCGCACACATTTTCTCAATGTGCAACTCCCAAGACAAATTATTTGATACCGTTATTCCAAGATCTGTGATGTCTGTAACACACACCAACTGATGATCTTCCAGCTGATAATTGTAAGCGGAATTAGATGGTGACCGCTTCCTTGACATTCGAAGAATTTTACATTTTGAAGAATTAAATGGCATGTTATGATCTTTGCTCCATTTATTTAAGCAGTGAAGATCAGCTTGTAGTTCGTGTCGAGAATTGATAGACATAATAGGCAGGTAAAGCTTTGAGTCATCTGCGAATAATGCAAGGTTTGACTTACTAGTTAAGTAGTTTGGCATATCATTAACATAGATCACAAATAACAGAGGCCCCAGGATGGATCCTTGAGGTACCTCTGATGTCACTGGTAGCCAATCGCTGAAAGCACCATCCAGCACTACACGTTGGGACCTGTCGCTAAGATAACTGTGGAACCATTCTAAAAGTTGACCATCAATTCCATAGCATTTTAGTTATCGAGCAACAAGCGATGGGGAACCCGATCAAACGCTTTAGATAAATCCAAGTGGATGACATCGACTTCTTGACCACCAGCTAGAGTGTCCAAAATACTATGGTAAACCAACAAAAGTTGTGTTACCGTTGATCTGCCTTTTATGAATCCATGTTGAAAGTTATAGATGTTAGGAGAAAGCACGGGAAAACAATGATTGAACACACATCGTTTCAAGATTTTTGATACAATGCATAGTAGAGATATAGGCCGATAGTTCTTGGCCAAATATTGTTCATCCCCCTTAAATACAGGAGAAATGTTGGCTCTTTTCCATATCATGGGTACATGGCCCAGAGACATCTCCTGGAATATTGTCAGGGCCACTCGACTTTGTTGGATTTATATTGTTTAGTTCACTAATAACTTCAGAAACCGTGATCTCAACATTAGAAAGTATATTATACGAATCTAAGGCAGAGTTGACATTGGAAAAGCTGTCCCATACATCCGTCTCAGCAGAACTAAACACTGAGTGAAAAAACTTATTCAATAAATCTGCTTTCGCTGTGTAGTCAGTAACAAAATCGTTCCCGTCACGAAGAAAATTAGGCATTACATTGGCTCTTGTTTTAGATTTTACAAAAGACCAAAAGCGTTTCGGGTTTTCTGCCAAAGATTCATCAATTTTACGTGCATAATCAGTTCTCTTTTGCATAATAAGCTGTTTGGCAGAACATCTCAGATCTTTAAATTTCTGCCAACAAGCTGCTAAACGAGTTTTTACTGCTCTCCTTCGCACTGCATTTTTCTTCTTAATTAGTGACAAAACTTCATTATCAATCCAGGCGTGACGTTTTGAACTCTTGATCGTGCATTTGGGTATATAGTCATCTACTGTGGATATAAATACATCACACCAGTTTGAGGCAGTCTGAATTGAATTGCTACATTTCTACATTGCATTAATACATTGCTAAATTGCATTACTACATTGCATTGCTACATTGCTACATTGCACCATTGTATTTCACCATTGCAACATTGTATTGCTACATTGCAACATTACATTGCTACATTACAACATTACATTGCTACATTGCAACATTGCATTGCTACATTCCAACATTACATTGCTACATTGCTACATTGCTACATTGCATTGCTACATTGCTACATTGCATTGCTACATTGTATTGCATTGCTACATTGCATTGTATTGCTACATTTCATTGCATTGCTATATTCATTACTACATTGCACCATTTCATTGGTGCATTGAAACATTGCATATCTACATTGCAACTTTGCATTGCTACATTGCAACATTGCATTGCTACATTGCACCATTGCATTGCTACATTGCAACATTGCATTGCTACATTACATTGCTACATTGCTACATTGCTACATTGCATTGCAACATTGCTACATTGCTACATTGCATTGCAACATTGCTACATTGCTACATTGCTACATTGTTGCATTGCATTGCAATATTGCGTTGCTACATTGCAACATTGCATTGCTACATTGCAACATTGTATTGCTACATGGCAACAAATCATTGCTACATTGCAACATTACCAATTGCTAGATTGCATTGCTACGTTGCTACATTGCATTGCTACATTGCTACATTGCATTGCTACATTGCATTGCTACATTGCTACATTGCATTGCTTCATTGCTACATTGAATTGCTACATTGCTACATTGCATTGATACATTGCTAAATTGCATTGCTACAATGCATTGCTACATTGCTACATTGCACCATTGCATTTCACCATTGCAACATTGTATTGCTACATTGCAACATTACATTGCTACATTGCAACATTACATTGCTACATTGCAACATTACGTTGCTACATTGCAACATTGCATTGCTACATTCCAACATTACATTGCTACATTGCTACATTGGTACATTGCATTGCTACATTGCTACATTGCATTGCTACATTTCATTGCATTGCAACATTGCATTGCTACATTGCTACATTGCTACCTTGCTACATTGCATTGCTACATTGCTACATTGCATTGCTACATTGCTACATTGCTACATTACAACATTGCATTGCTACATTGCAACATTGCATCGCTACATTTCATTGTATTGCTACATTGCATTGCTACATTTCTACATTGCATTGCTACATTGCAACATTGCATTGCTACATTGCAACATTGCATTGCTACATTGCAACATTGCATTGCTACATTCCAACATTGCATTGTTACATTGCAACATTGCATTGCTACATTGCAACATTACATTGCTACATTGCAACATTGCATTGCTACATTACATTGCTACATTGCTACATTGCTACATTGCTACATTGCTACATTGCTACATTGCTACATTGCTACATTGCAGCATTGCTGCATTGCTGCATTGCTGCATTGCTAAATTGCTGCATTGCATTGCATTGCTTTGCTACATTGCAACATTGCATTGCTACATTGCAACAATACATTGCTATATTGCAACATTACCAATTGCTAGATTGCATTGCTACATTGCTACATTGCATTGCTACATAGCTACATTGCATTGCTGAATTGCTACATTGAATTGCTACATTGCTACATTGCATTGATACATTGTTAAATTGCATTGCTACATTGCTACATTGCATTGCTACATCGCATTTGCAACATTGCAACATTGCATTGCTACATTGCATTGCTACATTGCTACATTGCACCATTGCATTTCACCATTGCAACATTGTATTGCTACATTGCAACATTACATTGCTACATTGCAACATTACATTGCTACATTGCAACATTGCATTGCTACATTGCATTGCTACATTGCAACATTGCAATGCTACATTGCTACGTTGCATTGCTACATTGTTACATTACATTGCTACATTGCATTGCTACATTGCTACATTGCACCATTGCATTGCTACATTGCAACATTGTATTGCTACATTGCTACATTGCATTGCTACATTGCACCATTGCATTGCTACATTGCAACATTTAATTGCTACATTGCAACTTTGCATTGCTACATTGCAACATCAAATTGCCACATTGTAACATTACATTGCTACATTGCACCAATGCATTGCTACATTGCAGCAATGCATTGCTACATTACAACATTACATTGCTACATTGCAACATTGCATTGCTACATTGCTACATTGCTACATTGCTACATTGCTACATTGCATTGCTACATTGCCTTGCATTGCTACATTGAATTGCTACGTTGCATTGCTACATTGCTACTTTGTATTGCTACATTGTATTGCTACATTGCATTGTTACATTGCATTGCTACATTGTAACATTGCATTGCTACGTTGCAACATTGCATTGATACATTGCAAAATTGCATTGCTACATTGCAACATTACATTGCTACATTGCAACATTACATTGCTGCATTGCACCATTGCATTGCTACATTGCAACATTACATTGCTACATTGAAAAATTACATTGCTGCATTGCACCATTGCATTGCTACATTACAACATTGCATTGCTACATTACATTGCTACATTGCTACATTGCTACATTGCATTGCAACATTGCTACATTGCTACATTGCATTGCAACATTGCTACATTGCTACATTGCTACATTGTTGCATTGCATTGCAATATTGCATTGCTACATTGCAACATTGCATTGCTACATTGCAACATTGTATTGCTACATGGCAACAAATCATTGCTACATTGCAACATTACCAATTGCTAGATTGCATTGCTACGTTGCTACATTGCATTGCTACATTGCTACATTGCATTGCTACATTGCATTGCTACATTGCTACATTGCATTGCTTCATTGCTACATTGAATTGCTACATTGCTACATTGCATTGATACATTGCTAAATTGCATTGCTACAATGCATTGCTACATTGCTACATTGCACCATTGCATTTCACCATTGCAACATTGTATTGCTACATTGCAACATTACATTGCTACATTGCAACATTACATTGCTACATTGCAACATTACGTTGCTACATTGCAACATTGCATTGCTACATTCCAACATTACATTGCTACATTGCTACATTGGTACATTGCATTGCTACATTGCTACATTGCATTGCTACATTTCATTGCATTGCAACATTGCATTGCTACATTGCTACCTAGCTACATTGCATTGCTACATTGCTACATTGCATTGCTACATTGCTACATTGCTACATTACAACATTGCATTGCTACATTGCAACATTGCATCGCTACATTTCATTGTATTGCTACATTGCATTGCTACATTTCTACATTGCATTGCTACATTGCAACATTGCATTGCTACATTGCAACATTGCATTGCTACATTGCAACATTGCATTGCTACATTCCAACATTGCATTGTTACATTGCAACATTGCATTGCTACATTGCAACATTACATTGCTACATTGCAACATTGCATTGCTACATTACATTGCTACATTGCTACATTGCTACATTGCTACATTGCTACATTGCTACATTGCTACATTGCTACATTGCTACATTGCAGCATTGCTGCATTGCTGCATTGCTGCATTGCTAAATTGCTGCATTGCATTGCATTGCTTTGCTACATTGCAACATTGCATTGCTACATTGCAACAATACATTGCTATATTGCAACATTACCAATTGCTAGATTGCATTGCTACATTGCTACATTGCATTGCTACATAGCTACATTGCATTGCTGAATTGCTACATTGAATTGCTACATTGCTACATTGCATTGATACATTGTTAAATTGCATTGCTACATTGCTACATTGCATTGCTACATCGCATTGCAACATTGCAACATTGCATTGCTACATTGCATTGCTACATTGCTACATTGCACCATTGCATTTCACCATTGCAACATTGTATTGCTACATTGCAACATTACATTGCTACATTGCAACATTACATTGCTACATTGCAACATTGCATTGCTACATTGCATTGCTACATTGCAACATTGCAATGCTACATTGCTACGTTGCATTGCTACATTGTTACATTACATTGCTACATTGCATTGCTACATTGCTACATTGCACCATTGCATTGCTACATTGCAACATTGTATTGCTACATTGCTACATTGCATTGCTACATTGCACCATTGCATTGCTACATTGCAACATTTAATTGCTACATTGCAACTTTGCATTGCTACATTGCAACATCAAATTGCCACATTGTAACATTACATTGCTACATTGCACCAATGCATTGCTACATTGCAGCAATGCATTGCTACATTACAACATTACATTGCTACATTGCAACATTGCATTGCTACATTGCTACATTGCTACATTGCTACATTGCTACATTGCATTGCTACATTGCCTTGCATTGCTACATTGAATTGCTACGTTGCATTGCTACATTGCTACTTTGTATTGCTACATTGTATTGCTACATTGCATTGTTACATTGCATTGCTACATTGTAACATTGCATTGCTACGTTGCAACATTGCATTGATACATTGCAAAATTGCATTGCTACATTGCAACATTACATTGCTACATTGCAACATTACATTGCTGCATTGCACCATTGCATTGCTACATTGCAACATTACATTGCTACATTGAAAAATTACATTGCTGCATTGCACCATTGCATTGCTACATTACAACATTGCATTGCTACATTGCAACATTGCATTGCTACATTACTACATTGCATTGCATTGCTACATTGCATTGATACATTACATTACATTGCTACATTGCCACATTGCTACATTGCTACATTGCATTGCTGCATTGTATTGCTACATTGCTACATTGCTACATTGCCACATTGCTACATTGCTACATTGCTACATTGCATAG
Organism: Chrysogorgia sp. JL179-B06; assembly: GCA_035772405.1. Lineage (NCBI taxonomy): Eukaryota > Metazoa > Cnidaria > Anthozoa > Scleralcyonacea > Chrysogorgiidae > Chrysogorgia > Chrysogorgia sp. JL179-B06. The sequence goes on along the minus strand of JAYKKM010000214.1, from coordinate 219,816 downwards.
CTACATTGCATTGCATTGCTATATTGCATTGCTACATTGCTAGATTGCATTGCTACATTGCAACATTGCAACATTGCATTGCTACATTGCAACATTGCATTGCTAAATTCCACCATTGTATTGCTACATTGCATTTCTACATTGCTACATTGCATTGCTACATTGCATTGCTACAATGCTACATCGCATTGCTATATTGCTACATTGCAACATTGCTTTTCTAAATTGCAACATTGCATTGCTACATTGCAACATTGCATTGCTACATTGCAACATTGCATTGCTACATTGCAACATTGCATTGCTACATTGCATTGCATTGCTACATTGTATTACATTGCTACATTGCAACATTGCATTGCTCAATTGCAACATTGCATTGCTACATTGCTACATTGCTACATTGTTACATTTCTGCATTGCATTGCAACATTGCATTGCTACATTGCATTGCTACTTTGCAACATTGTATTGCTACATGGCAACAAATCATTGCTACATTACAACATTACCAATTGCTATATTGCATTGCTACGTTGCTACATTGCATTGCTACATTGCTACATTGCATTGCTACATTGCTGCATTGCATTGCTTCATTGCTACATTGAATTGCTACATTGCTACATTGCATAGATACATTGCTAAATTGCATTGCTACATTGCATTGCTACATTGCTACATTGCACCATTGCATTTCACCACTGCAACATTGTATTGCTACAGTACAACATTGCATTGCTACATTGCAAAATTGCATCGCTACATTTCATTGTATTGCTACATTGCATTGCTACATTTCTACATTGCATTGCTACATTGCAACATTGCATTGCTACATTGCAACATTGCATTGCTACATTGCAACATTGCATTGCTACATTCCAACATTGCATTGTTACATTGCAACATTGCATTGCTACATTGCAACATTACATTGCTACATTGCAACATTGCATTGCTACATTACATTGCTACATTGCTACATTGCTACATTGCTACATTGCTACATTGCTACATTGCTACATTGCAGCATTGCTGCATTGCTGCATTGCTGCATTGCTGCATTGCTAAATTGCATTGCATTGCTTTGCTACATTGCAACATTGCATTGCTACATTGCAACAATACATTGCTATATTGCAACATTACCAATTGCTAGATTGCATTGCTACATTGCTACATTGCATTGCTACATAGCTACATTGCATTGCTGAATTGCTACATTGAATTGCTACATTGCTACATTGCATTGATACATTGTTAAATTGCATTGCTACATTGCTACATTGCATTGCTACATCGCATTGCAACATTGCAACATTGCATTGCTACGTTGCATTGCTACATTGCTACATTGCACCATTGCATTTCACCATTGCAACATTGTATTGCTACATTGCAACATTACATTGCTACATTGCAACATTACATTGCTACATTGCAACATTGCATTGCTACATTGCATTGCTACATTGCAACATTGCAATGCTACATTGCTACGTTGCATTGCTACATTGTTACATTACATTGCTACATTGCATTGCTACATTGCTACATTGCACCATTGCATTGCTACATTGCAACATTGTATTGATACATTGCTACATTGCATTGCTACATTGCACCATTGCATTGCTACATTGCAACATTTAATTGCTACATTGCAACTTTGCATTGCTACATTGCAACATCAAATTGCCACATTGTAACATTACATTGCTACTTTGCACCAATGCATTGCTACATTGCACCAATGCATTGCTACATTACAACATTACATTGCTACATTGCAACATTGCATTGCTACATTGATACATTGCTACATTGCGACATTGCTACATTGCATTGCTACATTGCCTTGCATTGCTACATTGAATTGCTACGTTGCATTGCTACATTGCTACATTGCATTGTTACATTGCATTGCTACATTGTAACATTGCATTGCTACGTTGCAACATTGCATTGATACATTGCAAAATTGCATTGCTACATTGCAACATTACATTGCTACATTGCAACATTACATTGCTGCATTGCACCATTGCATTGCTACATTGCAACATTACATTGCTACATTGAAAAATTACATTGCTGCATTGCACCATTGCATTGCTACATTACAACATTGCATTGCTACATTGCAACATTGCATTGCTACATTACTACATTGCATTGCATTGCTACATTGCATTGATACATTACATTGCATTGCTACATTGCAACATTGCATGGCTACATTGCTACATTGCATTGCTGCATTGTATTGCTACATTGCTACATTGCCACATTGCTACATTGCCACATTGCTACATTGCTACATTGCTACATTGCATAGCTACATTGCATTGCATTGCTATATTGCATTGCTACATTGCTAGATTGCATTGCTACATTGCAACATTGCAACATTGCATTGCTACATTGCAACATTTCATTGCTAAATTGCACCATTGCATTGCTACATTGCATTTCTACATTGCTACATTGCATTGCTACATTGCATTGCTACAATGCTACATCGCGTTGCTATATTGCTACATTGCAACATTGTTTTTATAAATTGCAACATTGCATTGCTACATTGCAACATTGCATTGCTACATTGCAACATTGCATTGCTACATTGCAACATTGCATTGCTACATTGCATTGCATTGCTACATTGTATTACATTGCTACATTGCAACATTGCATTGCTCAATTGCAACATTGCATTTCTACATTGCTACATTGCTACATTGTTACATTTCTGCATTGCATTGCAACATTGCATTGCTACATTGCATTGCTACATTGCAACATTGTATTGCTACATTGCAACATTACATTGCTACATTGCAACATTACATTGCTACATTGTAACATTGCATTGCTACATTCCAACATTACATTGCTACATTGCTACATTGCTACATTGCATTGCTACATTGTATTGCATTGCTACATTGCATTGTATTGCTACATTTCATTGCATTGCTATATTCATTGCTACATTGTACCATTTCATTGGCGCATTGAAACATTGCATTGCTACATTGCACCAATGCATTGCTACAGTACAACATTGCATTGCTACATTGCAACATTGCATTGCTACATTACATTGCTACATTGCTACATTGCTACATTGCTACATTGTTACATTGCTACATTGCTACATTGCTACATTGCATTGCTACATTGCAACATTGCATTGCTTCATTGCTACATTGAATTGCTACATTGCTACATTGCATTGATACATTGCTAAATTGCATTGCTACATTGCATTGCTACATTGCTACATTGCACAATTGCATTTCACCATTGCAACATTGTATTGCTACATTGCAACATTACATTGCTTCATTACATTGTTACATTGCCACATTACATTGCTATATTACAACATTGCATTGCTACATTGCAACATTGCATTGCTACATTGCATTGCTGCATTGCTACATTGCATTGCTACATTGCAACATTGCATTGCTACATTGCTACATTGCTACATTGCTACATTGAATTGCTACATTGCTACATTGCATTGCTACATTGCATTGCATTGCTACATTGCATTGCATTGCTAAATTACATTGCTAAATTGCTACATTGCATTGCTACATTGCTACATTACATTGCTTTGCTACATTGCAACATTGCATTGCTACATTGCAAAATTGCATTGCTACATTGCTACATTTCATTGCTACATTGCAACATTGCATTGCACCATTGCATTGCTACATTACAGCATTGCATTGCTACATTGCAACATTGCATTGCTACATTGCTACTTTGCATTTCTACATTGCTACATTGCATTGCTACATTGCATTGCATTGCTACATTGCAACATTGCATTGCTACATTGCTACATTGCATTGCTACATTCCTACATTGCATTGCTACATTGAATTGCTACATTGCATTGCTACATTGCATTGCTACATTGCAACATTGCATTGCTACATTGCTACATTGCATTGCTATATTGCTACATTGCATTGCTACATTGCTACATTACATTGCTACATTGCTACATTGTGTTGCTACATTGCTACATTGCATTGCTACATTGCATTGCTACATTGCAACATTGCATTGCTACATTGCTACATTGCATTGCTACATTGCATTGCATTGCTACATTGCATTGCATTGCTAAGTTACATTGCTACGTTGCTACATTGCATTGCTACATTGCTACATTACATTGCTTTGCTACATTGCAACATTGCATTGCTACATTGCAAAATTGCATTGCTACATTGCTACATTTCATTGCTACATTGCAACATTGCATTGCACCATTGCATTGCTACATTACAGCATTGCATTGCTACATTGCAACATTGCATTGCTACATTACAACATTTTATTGCTACATTGCAACATTGCATTGCTACATTGCCACACTGCATTGCTACATTGCATTGCTACATTGCATTGCTACATTGCATTGCATTGCTACATTGCAACATTGCATTGCTACATTGCATTGCTGCATTGTATTGCTACATTGCTTCATAGCTACATTGCTACATTGCATTGCTACGTTGCATTGCATTGCTACATTGCTAGATTGCATTGCTACATTGCAACGTTGCATTGCTACATTACAACAGTGCATTGCTACATTGCAACATTTCATTGCTACATTGCTACATTGCATTTCTACATTTCTACATTACATTGCTACATTGCATTGCTACATTGCTACATTGTGTTGCTACATTGCTACATTGCATTGTTACATTGCAACATTGCATTGCTAATTTGCTACATTGCATTGCTACATTGCTACATTGTATTGCTACATTGCATTGCATTGCTACATTGCATTGCATTGCTAAGTTACATTGCTACATTGCTACATAACATGGCTTTGCTACATTGCTACATTGTATTGCTACATTGCTACATTGCATTGCTACATTGCTACATTGCATTGCTACATTGCTTCATTGCATTGCTACATTGCATTGCTACATTGCTACACTGTGTTGCTACATTGCTACATTGCATTGCTACATTGCTACATTGCATTGCTTCATTGCCACATTGAATTGCTACATTGCTACATTGCATTGATAAATTGATAAATTGCATTGCTACAATGCATTGCTACATTGCTACATTGCAACATTGCATTGCTAAATTGCAACATTGCATTGCTACATAGCTACATTGCTACATTGTTACATTTCTGCATTGCATTGCAACATTGCATTGCTACATTGCATTGCTACATTGCAACGTTGTATTGCTACATGGCAACAAATCATTGCTACATTGCAACATTACCAATTGCTAGATTGCATTGCTACGTTGCTACATTGCATTGCTACATTGCTACATTAAATTGCTACATTGCTGCATTGCATTGCTTCATTGCTACATTGAATTGCTACATTGCTACATTGCATTGATACATTGCTAAATTGCATTGCTACATTGCATTGCTTCATTGCCACATTGAATTGCTACATTGCTACACTGCATTGATACATTGATAAATTGCATTGCTACAATGCATTGCTACATTGCTACATTGCACCATTGCATTTCACAATTGCAACATTGTATTGCTACATTGCAACATTACATTGCTACATTGCAACATTACATTGCTACATTGCAACTTTACGTTGCTACATTGCAACATTGCATTGCTACATTCCAACATTACATTGCTACATTGCTACATTGGTACATTGCATTGCTACATTGCTACATTGCATTGCTACATTGTATTGTATTGCTACATTTCATTGCATTGATATATTCATTGCTACATTGCACCATTTCGTTGGTGCATTGAAACATTGCATTGCTATATTGCAACTTTGCATTGCTACATTGCAACATTGCATTGCTACATTGCACCATTGCATTGCTACATTGCAACATTGCATTGCTACATTGCAACATTGCATTGCTACATTACATTGCTACATTGCTACATTGCTACATTGCTACATTGTTACATTGGTACTTGCTACATTGCTTACATTGCATTCCTACATTTCAACATTGTATTGCTACATGGCAACAAATCATTGCTACATTGCAACATTACCAATTGCTAGATTGCATTGCTACATTGCAACATTCCATTGCTACATTGCACCATTGCATTGCTACATTGCAACATTGCATTGCTACATTGCAACATTGCATTGCTAAATTGCAGCATTGCATTGCTACATTGCTACATTGCTACATTGTTACATTTCTGCATTGCATTGCAACATTGCATTGCTACATTGCATTGCTACATTGCAACATTGTATTGCTACATGGCAACAAATCATTGCTACATTGCAACATTACCAATTGCTAGATTGCATTGCTACGTTGCTACATTGCATTGCTACATTGCTGCATTGCATTGCTTCATTGCTACATTGAATTGCTACATTGCTACATTGCATTGATACATTGCTAAATTGCATTGCTACATTGCATTGCTACATTGCTACATTGCACCATTGCATTTCACCACTGCAACATTGTATTGATACATTGCAACATTACATTGCTACATTGCAACATTACATTGCTACATTGTAACATTGCCTTGCTACATTCCAACATTACATTGCTACATTGCTACATTGCTACATTGCATTGCTACATTGCTACATTGCTACATTGCATTGCTACATTGTATTGCATTGCTACATTGCATTGTATTGCTACATTTCATTGCATTGCTATATTCATTGCTACATTGCACCATTTCATTGGCGCATTGAAACATTGCATTGCTACATTGCACCAATGCATTGCTACAGTACAACATTGCATTGCTACATTGCAACATTGCATTGCTACATTGCTACATTGCATTGCTACATTGATACATTGCTACATTGCTACATTGCTGCATTGCATTGCAATATTGCATTGCTACATTGCAACATTGCATTGCTACATTGCAACATTGTATTGCTACATGGCAACAAATCATTGCTACATTGCAACATTACCAATTGCTAGATTGCATTACTACGTTGCTACATTGCATTGCTACATTGCTACATTGCATTGTTAATTGCATTGCTACATTGCTACATTGAATTGCTACATTGCTACATTGCATTGATACATTGCACCATTTCATTGGCGCATTGAAACATTGCAGTGCTACATTGCACCAATGCATTGCTACAGTACAACATTGCATTGCTACATTGCAACATTGCATTGCTACATTGCAACATTGCATTGCTACATTGCTACATTGCATTGCTACATTGATACATTGCTACATTGCTACATTGCTGCATTGCATTGCAATATTGTATTGCTACATTGCAACATTGCATTGCTACATTGCAACATTGTATTGCTACATGGCAACAAATCATTGCTACATTGCAACATTACCAATTGCTAGATTGCATTACTACGTTGCTACATTGCATTGCTACATTGCTACATTGCATTGTTACATTGCATTGCTACATTGCTACATTGCATTTCACCATAGCAACATTGTATTGCTACATTGCAACATTACATAGCTACATTGCAACATTACATTGCTACATTGCAACATTACGTTGCTACATTGCAACATTGCATTGCTACATTCCAACATTACATTGCTACATTACATTGCTACATTGCTACATTGCTACATTGCATTGCAACATTGCATTGCTACATTGCAACATTGCTACATTGCTACATTGCTACATTGCTGCATTGCATTGCAACATTGCATTGCTACATTGCAACATTGCATTGCTACAATGCAACATTTTATTGCTACATGGCAACAAATTATTGCTACATTGCAACATTACCAATTGCTAAATTGCATTGCTACATTGCTACATTGCATTGCTTCATTGCTACATTAGTTTAATTAGTTTTATGTCTTCCACCATGTCTCAGATGAATTATGCGCACTGCATTAACTGAGCTCTGTTTACTGGGCAATCAATGAAGGAAATTGCACACTCCAGATGGGATAAATTGGCTATGGTCCTGCAGGACCAAAGCCGATTTTATTCAAAATTAATAATTAAATAATTTAATTATTTTTTATAATTTACAAAATGATCGAGCCCAGTAAAGGTGAGGGCTATAAAACGCCAGATAGGAGAACAATCTACAGTAATATACAAAATAGCCAAAAAGGTGGCCAGCCATGGGGAAGGTGGTGGGCAAAGTGATATGTATTCATCTTCACCTCTTGAAAAACATGGCAACTGAGACTGGGCATGTGACTGAGTTATCACATGACACCTGAAATCCCACGTGCCACAGCAGACCCTTCCGGTTATGGTAATATGGCATCGAGGGTCATCAGAGTCCCTATATTAGCTATTACAACATTCACATTGACACTTCAATAAATATAAATTCGACAGATGGAAGATATAAAAATCCTATTTGCTTGCAAATATTCCGTTTATGTCTTCCACCATGTCTCAGATGAATTATGCGCACTGCATTAACTGAGCTCTGTTTACTGGGCAATCAATGAAGGAAATTGCACACTCCAGATGGGATAAATTGGCTATGGTCCTGCAGGACCAAAGCCGATTTTATTCAAAATTAATAATTAAATAATTTAATTATTTTTTATAATTTACAAAATGATCGAGCCCAGTAAAGGTGAGGGCCATAAAACGCCAAAGCATCATGATGCAAATAATGATGCCACCCCACCCCAGGAAATGCAGTGCGAGGAAGAATGCAAAGTGGAATCATTTTCCACTTGTAACTTACACTTGCTGTGCTAATTTACAGAGATTACCAATTGTCAGTAAATTGAAATATGGACCACAATGCTTGTACTAACAAAACCGCTGGTTTTATGACACAAAGTAATAGTTCTTTTCAAGACGGAATTTCAATACTAACATGCTGCTTGGAAACAATTATAATAAAATCGTACTATTTACCAAACAATCTTATTCTAGAATACTAAACCTATATAATGACATTGCAGCATGTCATCACCCTAGCTTGATAAGATAGAAGGATCTGGAAGATTGCTGCCCTTGCCAGACAATCCCATTATTCAAAGATGAACAAAAGTCAGGCTGTAATGTTCATTACATATTGATCAATTTGTGCCAAGGATTTTGAAAAAGACTGCTGCCCTTGCTATTCAGTCTTGTTACTTAGTCTGCGATGTAGTACTAGTTAGATGAACAAAAAATCAGGCTGTAAGGTTTCCATTACACATTGATCCTTTGTAACAAGGTTATAGAAGACTGCTGCCCTTGCTAATCAGTCTTATTACTTGGTCTGCAATGTAGTACTAGTTGATTATAATTACAATTAGCCAGGAGAAAAAACCTGTTGCTGGTAAAAAACCCATGGGAAAAGCCAGCAACAGGAAAACCTGAGTTGGTGACAAGTTAAAACTAATTATTACCAAAAGTATTATAAAATTAGTATTCTAAATAGCAATGTTACTATGCATAATTATTGTTCAGTTGCTCCAACTACGGTCTCTCAAGAACAAGGATGGTTTAACCTCTTGATTTTTCAATTCTGCACGAAATTAAAGTATTGTCACCATCAGGGAAATCGTTCGCTCAACATGCGTCAACCATAATGAATGTTCGAAAAAACAGTTGACATCTCTTATTCTGAGTGGCTTCAAGTAGTGAAGTCTGTAAAGTAAAAGAAAAGAAAAAACGGCAGAATCTAATCCAAGATAAAATAGTCAAATCAGGATATTGTCAATATATACAGTATTCATGGCCAAAAACTAACAGTGGTTTTAACAATATACTGTACTGTATCAGAAACATGGCCTGGATAATTGTAACAGGAACTGCTCGAGATATATAAACATTATGAATACAAAAGTGCAGCAGATGATATTAAATGATATTTAACCAGGGTGCCCATGTCTCCGAAGAGTTTTTCAATGGGGCCCTGTCTAAAATACAGTATAAAAATACAATATTGATATGAATGCAACATGAAATGACTAGTTTATATAAATATAAAGTACACTGAGTCTGACTATAAATAAAAATAAAAATTACATAAAATGTAATTTAAATGCACTTAAAGAGTTAGTATCCTTTATGACAGGCGGCAGAGTGTTAAAATCATTAAGGGCTAGATAGCTAAAAGTTTGTTTGCCCCAATTAGTTCTAACTCTTTTAAGGTGAAAGTCTTTTTTCCTTCTAGTGTTATATTGCTGAACGTCTCTGTTAATTACGAAGTTGAATTTATAATCAATTTGTTCATTCTTTATCTTGTGCACTAAGTGGACGAAACATACATTGGCAAATCCAATATGGTCTTGGCTGCCTTATTCTGAATTATCTGGAGCATGTTCATTAACGTGATGTTATCTTTATCGCCCCAGACTATATTCGCAAGTCACTTGAGATAAATCAATAAATTAACTGGCAGGAACAAGTCATGTCAACACATTAGTTGTTGCAGCACTGATAAGTCCTGCAAATGCCAAACAATTTATTTATTATTATATTTATTTATTTTTAATTTTTGATAAAGACACATACTCAAGCCAGAAACCTCATAAGCGCTGTATTAAATTAAATTAAATAACAAGCCAAGAGGGTGAAACCTCGCGATCATGTAATTAAATATAAACAAGCCAGGAGGGCAAATTGTTCACAAATATAGCAGTCCGAAACCACAATAAGAATGATACTATAGTAGACAATAATCAAAACAACATAGTATAATATATAATAACAAAATACTTATATAAAGTGATTAGCAAGCCAGATTCTAGTTAACATTGTGCAAAAGGAACTTAATGTTTTTGTCAATTTAAAGAAAACTGCACATCATGTTTCGAAAAGGCAGCCATGAAAAATTCTTCACATATAGATAACTGAGTATTCTAAGTTCTAAGGCTACTTATTTAGAAAGCGATGCATATCATTTTCCTCACTCTAATTTGAACCAATAAATTTTAAGCTTACTAAATAACAATGATAATAAATAAAACCTTAATAATAACAATGAACGAATCCACATATTATAAAATACAAGAGGACGAATCCCCAATAATAAATAAGTGGACTAACCCACCTATAAACAAATTTAACTTATGGCAGGAAAAGTCTGTCAGACATAAAGTCGATGCAAAACTCCCCTTTAAATGCCAAATTAATCAAAAGCAACAGTCGACGAATCCCCTGTTGATCACTGAGGACTGATGTTCAGCGCATTATTATAAGGATAAAACTTTAATAATAACCATGGATGAATCCACACAAATTACATATCAATAAAACTAAATTATGGCAGGAAAAGTCTGTCAGACATAAGGTCGACGCAAAACTCCCCTTTAAATGCCAAATTAATAAAAAACAACAGTGAATGAATCGCCTGTTGATCACTGAGGACGAATCCTCAACACATTATTATAAGGGTAAAACCTTAATAATAACAATGGACGAATCCACAAAATAAAATACAAGAGGACGAATCCCCAATAATAAATAAGTGGACAAAAACCACCTATAAATAAAATAAAATTATGGCAGGAAAAGTCTGTCAGACATAAAGTCGACGCAAAACTCCCCTTTAAATGCCAAATTAATAAAAAACAACAGTGGACGAATCCCCTGTTGATCACTGAGGACGAATCCTCAACACATTATTATAAGGATAAAACCTTAATAACAATGGACGAATCCACAAAATAAAACACAAGAGGACGAATCCCCAATAGTAAATAATAATAAAATTAATATAATTAATTAATATAATTAATAAACAATAATAAAATTAAATTATGGCAGGAAAAGTCTGTCAGACATAAAGTCGACGCAAAACTCCCCTTTAAATGCCAAATTAATCAAAAGCAACAGTGGACGAATAATCCCCTGTTGATCACTGAGGACGAACCTCAACACAGACATTTGCAACTAAAATTTTCACAATTTGCAAATAACAAAACCCAACGGGATGAAAATTGTGTAATGACGAGCGAAAAGGTAAAAACACACTGACAAAAATTTAAAGAAGCTAAATGGCTATATTAAACGACACTGGCATGACAATTATTATTAATGCGTAGCCGAAGGGTTATTAACAAATTAAGGCTTCACTGGTAAATTTAAAGTGTAGACATTAAAGTGTTATTAAAGAGAGCCCAAACTCCCTATAACAAAATCGCCTCACGAGCGCTAGCCATGTCAAACACAAGGTTGACGCTATAGCCAAACACTTGAAGACGATTGAAAATTATTACTGAAACCATAAAGGCTTGCAAAATGGCGCCTCGACAACTTCGCCTGGTATGAAAAATACTGGCCGACTTATTGAGGTGAACGCCATCAGGTAAATATAAATCTTTAAAACTACTATTGAAGTGTTTGTGTTGCCAACAGAAAACGTTAGAATAATATTGTGCCAAGACAATCTGTTTCAAAATTTGTGCCTTTTGACAGGAGGAATTACATGACAAACACCAAATATAAACACGAACGCTCGAAAATTATTTTGAAATAAACAAAACTAAATCGTCGATCACTGAACCAACACCTCATTTTAGTTCCTATTCCCGAATAACAATAACTGGACATAATCGAATCAAAACACCAGAACTAACAGTTCTGCCTCGTGCGCCGTGTAAAGAGACCGAAGCTCAGCTGTGCCGCGTAGTTTAAAATCTTTACGTGTTCTTGTATCGAAAGAGGAATTTAATCGCGATGAAAACGTTATACAAAAGAGTGGCCCCAAAATAAGAACTTCAGGTTCAGTGTTTGCCCTGAATAAAACGTTGAATCGGAACACAATATCCCAGACGCAATCGTAGGAACAAAACAGAAAATTTTTAACCAATAATAACAATTATGAATAAATTAAATAGCAAAATGAACAGGCCGTGGACTAAATACGAAGGTAATACCAAAATGAAGAAATCCTTACCGATATAAACTGCTCGATGTAAAAGGATTCAGTTTTCAACAAAGTGATATGTATTCATCTTCACCTCTTGAAAAACATGGCAACTGAGACTGGGCATGTGACTGAGTTATCACATGACACCTGAAATCCCACGTGCCACAGCAGACCCTTCCGGTTATGGTAATATGGCATCGAGGGTCATCAGAGTCCCTATATTAGCTATTACAACATTCACATTGACACTTTAATAAATATAAATTCGACAGATGGAAGATATAAAAATCCTATTTGCTTGCAAATATTCCGTTTAGTTTAATTTTTAGTTTAATTAAATTCGTCGCAAAACATTACAACACTATAAATAAATCTACAAACATACTAACACATACATGGTTATGGTTGCGACAGGGGAAAAAACAGGATAATTCCCAATTGACATTTACCCCTTTAACATTAGTAAATATAAAAATCTCGATATAAAGGGCGTTACAAGACGCGTACACTCATACATATAATACATTAATATTAAGGAGGTTCATGGGATGTTAAATTTTCCTTGTAGTTTTTTGTCATTTGATTTCTAAATTGACTTAGTAAATGTATACGTTTTAAGCTAGATAGTAATTTATTCCATAGTTCAATGGATCTTGGAAAATATGATTTCCGATAGTAGTTTTGATTGTGAATTGATAGTGGACGGTAGTTGGTAATGTCAAACGCACGCGTAGTTATTCTTCGGATCTCGACAGGTGTAAGAAATTTACTGAAGTCAACATCAAAGAGAATCAGATCACTGATCTCTCTTCTAAATTCCAGGGGAAGCATATCAAGTGTTTCCAATCTACTCTTGTAAGTGCTATCATGGCTCGGGTAATTCAAGATAAATTTAGTTGCACGCCTCTGAACATTTTCAATGAGGTGGCGATGTTTGACTGTATAAGGAGACCAGATATTTGAGGCGTATTCAAGTATGGGTCTTACTAATGAAATGTACAGCAGTAGTATAGGGAACAGGGCTGCGGGCTCAATCGATGTCAGCCGTAAATATAAATACCAAAACGTCGCCAAATTTATGACAAATCGCGATTCGACAAAATTTAGTGTCGTTTCGGTAAATCTACGTTTACGGAAAACATCGGAAAACATCGAATAAGCCCGCAGCCCTGTTCTCTATACTACTACAGCAATCGTTAGTCAATCTAGACACCCTTCGCACGTTTTCTACTAAATTGGTGTCAAACACATGTGAGACTAGCGAAACAATACCAAATTTATACTAAATCGCGACTCTCGCTAAATTTGGTACTATTTCAGCCACATTTAAAAAATAGAAAGTGTTCGTTTCAACATTTTCACAAATTACATTTAGGAAAAAATAGAAAGTGTCATTTCAACATTTTCGCGTGTTAAAAAATAAAATGTGGTGCGAGCGGTCTCACATATTAAAAATAGAAAGTGCCATTTCAACATTTTCACAAATTTGTCGAATCACATTTAAAAAATAGAAAGCGCCGTCTCAACATTTTCACAAATTTGTCAAATCACATTTAAAAAATAGAAAGTGTCGTTTCAACATTTTCACAAATTTGTCAAATCACATTTAAAATAGAAAGTGTCGTTTCAACATTTTCACAAATTTATGTGTCGTAAAAGTGTCTCACGCGTGATAAAATTGCCACCTGTTAATAATAGATTAGTCCGTTTGTTCACTATTTTCAGCGTTTGTCGCCTCTCACTTCAATGTTTTTGTGACCATACGCGTAGGAGTCAATACCATTTTCTAAAAGGTATCGTTTATCGTCAAAACAGGATAACGGCACCTTATTAATTTCATAACTACCGAGCTGATGCTTGACACTTCTAATGGTCTTCATTGTGTGTCGCAATTGTTTCTGCTCAAGTAACACACTTTTATAATCTTCGTGCTTGATCACTTTTTTAATTATATTCTTTCTAATACCTTTAGCGGTTTTCCCACCACCCCCATCCTCTTTCAAATAGCTGTACATTTTACTGCGCAACCCAACGAACTCAATAATTGGTGTTCCAGCGCACTCGTCTTTCATCTTGCCAATAACTTTCTTATTCTCTTTGAAAGCGAACGGGTTGTCTGCAGGGTAATCGCTATTGTCAAACTTTTCGCGCTCCTCCATGAAGTCGGAATAAACGTCGCCAGTTTTGATTGAGTACAACAGACTGTCAGTGTCAGTGAAGTGTAATCTACAGGTGTCGCTAGAGTACTTTTTCATAATATAATTGTAGTGAAAATTGTACATCAGCGTTTTACTCAAGTCTAGTATGCACATACCCACATATGCAGGTCTATTTAGTGTCAACGTTTCTTTAACTTTGTGGACAGCAACTAAATTCTCGCTAAATATCTTGCAAGACACAAACGTAGGCTTTGAGACAAGCTTTTCTAACTTTTTCTCAGTGGTCACTAATCTTACATCCACACGTTTCCTCAAATTCTCCATTGTTTTTCCGAACACGCTGTTGTTCATCAACTTGAAGAAATCCTTCTCGAAAGCGTTCTTAGCCGCGGTTCTCTTGACTGTGTTAAAGTCGATGTACTTGCCCAACCACTTGGACTGGTCGAACTGTAGGACCCTATGCACCTTTTTGATTTTTAGTCCAAGACCCGTGTACAACTGCAGATTTCTATAGTGACACACGTACTTTTTTTTGTCCATTAAATTAGTCACCAACTTTTTCACGCCGCCAACACTCACATTAAATTTATTTTTGATTTTCGTGCAGTACTCCGACAACATGTCAACAGTTATCTCCATCTTCTCAGGAGCCAGCGGGTAGTCGTTATGTGGGTCATGCAAATGGGCTGGATACTCCAAGTCGACTTCAAGCAGCAGACCCTTTTCACTATTGTTGTGATAGTCGTGTAGATTAACCTTTTTTATTTCTTCCTCAGTCAACCACTTGAAGCCACCTGTAGGTAGACTTCGACTCATCGCCCATCCGTACAAATTGTTGGCGTCAAGGTACATAAAATACTTCGACTCTTGCGCTTTATCGTACCCCTTCATATATTTATTGTTCGCCACGCCATGTCTGTTGCATATGTAGCTCACACCACCACGCATACCTAATTCTACGAACTGGAACATGTCGATGTCGGACAATAACTCTAGCTCCACTCCAGTCATCTTCAGCATGGCATCCCAAGCCAACCCAGGCGATGTGAAATAATGGCAAGGGTCTAATTTATACTCACGATGGCATGTCTTTCTAAAGTTCTCAAAAACGTCGGCAAGCAAGAGCACGTCACTTTTCAAATACAGGTCGTGATATCCACCCATGTTTTCAACGTCGAAGTAGTCCCACACGTTGCAAGCGCGCTCATGCATTTCTTCCGTAATGTGCTCGTCATTCAGAACGCTGTAAAAGTCCTTTTTGGAGGGTAACTCGCTTTCGTCGAATTTTTCAAAGGAGTCCATGTAATCATAGGGGTAGACCCCCTTTCTTGTCATAAGTGCCAACCCCTCATCACGAAACACTTCTGATGTGTATTTGAAAGCGTTCCTTGGTAGGTTCCTCACCAAGTTGTCTAGACCACTACCCATGAACTGAAAGCTGTCCAAGAACACCAAGTTTTTTCCAAGCATGAACGCCATGTACTTCTCCATGTTGTTCGGTATCACATTTATGTCTTGACCAAACTTACCAATCTCCTGCATAATGAAATGGCTATCGTAGCCGCGCAAGTTATGAAAGATCACAGGGATTTTGTCAGTCAACTTAAAGTTCACATTACAATCGCGATGCGCGGACCCTCTATACCTACCTGAGACATGACAGTGGTCTCTCACTCTAACGTCAGCACCAGTGTACTCAACACTGCAAATATGACAACTCTTAGCCTCGTCAAAGTTTTGTTTATCGTCATCAGTCAGTATCATCTCTTTGTTAAAGTGACTCTCAGATGTCTCTTTACAATATTCGACAATTTCTAACATCTCCCCAATGAACTTGTTGACTGCGTTTTCACCGCGATACACTTTTACTGGCTTACTGTACTCGTTGTCGTAGCAACAAACTAATTTATACCCATAACCGCAGTCAACGTGTCTCTGGTAAGCATTTGTGTAGCTACTCTCGCTTGACAGCTTTGTTGTGTGCACCTTCTGTGTGATAGCCTCGAAGTCTGCATACACCACAAATGGTACATTTAATTGTCTGCTAAAATTCTCATATTTTACTTTCGCGCCTTTTTGTGGCATTTTAATAGCTTGCTTCCCATTAATGACCAAACACACTTCAATATGACTTTCAAGCACGTCCGCACGGGTGAAACACTGCAAACAATACCTACAAAAGTGCTTTCTCGCCTTATACTTTGTCTGACGGTACATGAATTTGTCGAAATCGCGAATGTACACATAATGCTTGTTGCCCACGTCATTAGTTATCAACAGTAGGTCCATATGGTCAGGATACGTCTCCTTAGAAACGTACACAGGGAATGGCTGCTTACTTTCGTACCCAAAAACGTTGATGCTAATTTCGTTAGCCTTTTCGATCTTGTTGTAATCTTTGAGTGTGACTGGGAAGTCAATTCCGTCATAGTTCAGCTCACCGACATGCCTAGTGTACTTTGACGTTCTGTCAGAGTTTTTTCCAACAGGAAATTTGTGTGCGAGGTGGCACCATCTAAAGCACTCGTTGTCATCATCGTTATTTACGTTTACCAAGCCCTTCATACTGTTGCGCAGCTCCTTTGGCAACACAATGTAGCTACTCCCATGCAAAGGTCTGTAAATAGCGACATTAACGTAGTGTGCGTCTATTTTGTCGATAGTCCATCCAGACCCCTCAGATAACCACCCAGCTATCCGCGTTAAAATCTGCTCCGATCCACGGTTGGCAACACCTTCAATGTCACGCTCATTAATGACGACAAACGTTTCGCTGTTAAAGTAGGCAGTTTTGTATGTGGTCTTATCACGCTCTAGGACTTTCTCAAAAGTGACCTTAACTGTCTCTACCACTTTCATTCCATTGGTCTCACCCAACTCACGTCTCAAGAGGTTGATGACAGCGCTTCTACTGCCGTTTACCTGATTGATGTCTCTGTCGTCAATTACCTCGACTCCATAAGACCTTGTGAACCCTCTCAGTGCTCGATCCAACAGCCGTGGGCTATGGTCTTCAACTGTGGGTTGCGCTTCCTGGTTTCTAACAAGACGGGTGTGTGTCCGACCACTGATGTTAGCTCGCCTGTTTGTCAGTGGATTAATAGTACTGACATTTGTCGTGTCGCTAAAAACACCGTCTCTAACAAGTTGGTTGTAGACTCGCCCACGAACATTGACTGCTCTACCTGTTAGCGGATTTACAACAGCTGCACCGTTTCTAACAAGTGAGTTTTCTGTGACGTCACCCATGGCTTCTATATACTACACTTGTTTTTTTTCCTAAACCACTCGTCGTAATAATTGTCGCCACTTTCGCACCATCCTAGTTTTGGGATTAGCATCTGAGAGCTGTTGTCGCAAACGCTGAATCTGATCTTTTTTAGCGACTTCATTTTCATACCACACTTCTTTCGCACTGGCTAGCTGTTCCAACGCATGGTTATGTCTTTTCATCTCAGCTTCGTAGCCTGAGTGGTTAAACTTTGAAGACATAAAGCCACCGTCTGCGAAAACAACTGCATTAGATATCCCTCCAGCCACAAATGCGTTGACGGTGTGAGGTCTTCGACTACAGGTTGTCCCTCTTGATCTCTAAAGAAGCCGTGAACGTTGGTCGCTTTATCTGTTAGTGAATTGACAACGGCTGCACTCGTCTTATGCGCCCGTCTTTTTGTCAGTGGGTTTTTCGCAGTCCGACTCATTGGCTTCTATATACTACACTTGTTTTTTTTTCCTAAACCACTCGTCGTAATAATTGTCGCCACTTTCGCACCATCCTAGTTTTGGGTACACCACCCCAAACAAATTATCGTCGAACAAGTCTTTCACCTTCCCGTCTTTGAGGTCTGACACCCTCTTGAGTGTCTTGACTCGTCTTCTATGACACAACCTAATAATGTAGTACCCGTATCTGCTGACGTTTCTACCCTTGATCAAATTGCATGAGTGCAGCACATTGACAACTTTCAAGAAGTCCTCTTTTACCAACTCAAGGTGCTCACCCTTCACAACGTCCCGTAGTCTTCTCCCCATCCACCAAGACCGTTTGTGAACGCTTTTTAGTCGCATGAGTCTCATGTCGCTGTAACTCTGAGTGTAGCCCCATTCGATGTCGCCACACTTTGGACACGCGTACCCACCGCAGTCACTTAGATGTTTCACAACGTCACAATCCGAGCAGTAGTAAATTCTGAGGGTGTCTCCACACTCAGTTTGCGTCTCACTCGCGATTTCGTCAATTGTGTAGCCGTAGCTCATCTGCCTCATAAGTTTGTCCATCACTCTTATACTACTCCAACATTTTTTATTGAGTTAGCACCCGCACTACTATTCCACTACCCAAACCTAGCGCACCAACAAACAATAATTGGTATTCCTTCATTTCCGCACTCGGTTGGTAGTAATCCGCAACCCTTGGGAGGTCAGTGAACACTCGTCCGCTGTACTGAATAGTCATTGCGCTCCTAAGTTCTCCCAACGCATGGTTTGTGTCATTGATGTCAGCGTTAGCGTCTGAGAGCATTTGCCGTAAACGCTGGATCTTATCTTTCTTGGCGACCTCATTCTCATACCACGCCTCTTTCGCGCTGGCTAACTGTTCCAACGCATGGTTGTGTCTTTTCATCTCAGCTTCATAGCCTGTGTGATTAAACTTTGAAAACATAAAGCCAGCGCCTGCAAAAGCCACTGCATTAAATATCCCTCCAGCCATAACGCTCGCCATTAACTTACATTGATTTGAATGGATCTGTCGGTATCCACTTTTTCGATTGCACCCATTTTACTAACAGCGTTCCTGCACCAACAGCTGCAGCAAGTTTCACTGTGCCTTTCACTGTCTCTGGTGTTCCCAATGGTTCCCCCAAAGCCTTTTTCGAAATCATACTCACTACCACAGCACCAGTCGTGACAAGTAGCGCGTCGTACAGTTCGTTCATGAGCTCTTTTCGATCGATCGCGGACATATATACATTGTCGTGTGTTTTGTTTAAGAATCAAATGTGTCTAACGCTGGACGACGAGTTTTATGACTCTCTGACACACTAGCTGGTGTGGTACTCACAGGTTCTAATTGTGTCTCTTTTTCACTACTAATTGTGTACCATAGCGAAGCAGCAGCAATGATAACACCAAGTGTTCCAACAATATAACCATAGCTCCACTCACCACCCTGTTCTTCGTTGACTATCATTTCGCGCATTTTTTTTTCTTTCGCGGCTTTCGATATCTCAGCCAACTTTTTACCAGCAGCGACACGCTTTGGGTCCTTCACCTTAACACTTTTCACATCGGCCGTAATCTTCGCTTCAACAGCCGTCTGTGAGTCTTCAACCATCTAATACACTATCACGTGTTATCTTACTCACAGATGACCTCACAGGTGTCTCACAGATGACCTCACAGGTATCTCACAGTTGACCTCACAGGTATCTCACAGTTCCAGACCAAACGCACTAAAATTAGGATTTTCTCTGGGAGTATAACATAATGACTCAAGACCGAGAGGTTAGCGAAGAAGTTATTGACCGCTTGCTGAGAACGGCCTTTGTCAGTGTGTCTACCCCACGAGTCGACAATGGACCCAACGTCTTAAACGAGTACTTTTCAATATACGATCTGCTCGACCTCAGATGTGAAGAGGTGTTAATAAAACAGCCTATCCCCCAGGTCGACTGTGCGAGGCATCTTCACGACACTTGGATCGATCTTCGAGAAGGTAGAGCCAAGGAGATTGCTGATAGATTAGCTAGCATAATCCCTGTGTGGTGTTACTCATCATTCAAGTACCTTATGTTAGCGAGTGATGTCTACTTGAACAACCCTAGTGGGTCCAACGGTACGCTACTCGGTAACTTCCTCCAAGTGTTCTTAGTGACCCTTATATGGAAACCATGCCCAACCAAAGCCAAAGCGTGGCTAGATCTCGCCGCGAACCGCGACGTTCACGTTTGCAAGGTTGGGTGTAAGGAGATACTAGGTGTGGACGATATCAGGGACCACGTACTCTCGCCCGCCCACAGACACTTCGCAAGAGACGAAAACGTGTACACCTGTCACCCATGCGGTGTGGTCACCAACAACCTAATGCATCGCTTGAGACACGAGAGCTCGAGGTCCCATCTTAGAAACTTAGAGCTCCAGCGGATATTTAACAACGAACAACAGTTGCCGCAACAGGAGAGAACATTTCTCTGGAGGTATAGTAATCATGAAGAAAACCGGTAAACTAGAAATCGTGATTGGTCCCATGTTTGCAGGAAAAACAACAGAGACTCTTCGTAGGTTAATCACGTTAAGTAAGTCAGGGCTCAAAGTCCTTTACATGAACAACACAGGTGACACTAGGCGAACTGACCACGCGTTCTCCACACATCGTCAGACCATTGTTGTTGGATCAGACAGTTTACCTGTGAAGTTAGTCACCAACCTCCCGAGTTCTTCCGAGATAGCTGACTATGACGTCATTGGCATTGATGAAGGCCATTGGTACTCTGATCTACTCCCAGTTATTCGCGAATACATTAAAGCTGACATTCACGTCATTATTTGTGGTCTCATAACAACAGAGCATCTAAAAAGACTTGGTGAGCTTGACACGTTGTTCCCAATGGCAGACGACATCACATTTCTAAAAGCGTATTGCGCCGTTTGTCGCGACACTTACGGAACAACTGTTGACGCACCATTCAATTGGAGATACAACCCAGGACCATCATTCGTTGGTGGCGCTGAGCAATACAGAGCAGTGTGCAGACGTCATCATCCTTCCACACAAAATTAGGGGTGTTCTCGGATACCCCACTTTATTAAATTTAGACATTGGTCACACGAAGCGTCCAATGTCTCCCGTAGAAACATTTTTTCACACAGTGGTCAGAGGGTTCGTGAAATAAAGAGAGAAATCTTCGCAGACACCTTTATCAAGTTAGAGAATATCTTTTAAAAATGTTAGAGCAGTTGTCACCTCAAGTGTCGTCTCAACAACGAGAACGAGCGCTAACTCGGCTCATTACTCACTGTCTAAAAAGTCTCTTTACAGTAGCGTCTCTCGTGGTTACTTAACGCTGATTTATTTTTAAATTTACGAAAACATTGGGAGCACTGAAACCCAACGTCAAAGAAATATTTTACTACCGTGGTAATAGCGTCGTCGTATGAGTCGCACAAGAGTGTTAGGTACCCAGCGGATTTGTATCTGAGTAGCAGAGACTCCTGCTCTTCAGATGTCTTGCCTGTGCCACCTGGGTTCTTGAACTCAATCACTAGTCCGCTGTGCTGTCGGTTTGCATTGGCAATAATCAAGTCAGGCGTTCCACGTTGGTAACCTTTTTTCCACGAATTTATTCTTTTACTCGAAGTGTCTTGATTCTCACCACAAGCGGCTATCAAAATAGTTTCTGGATAATATTCCCTAAGAAAACCAACAACTTTCGTATGAAGGTCGAACTCAGTGATCATTTTAAACTGGTTGTGTTTGAGACCGACGTTAGCCACAGTCTTTCTAATGCTTGGCAAGACTTCTGAGTGCACCCACCTTCCGAAGTGTTTCGCGCGCTCCAATTTACTCGAGAACGTCAATGAGTAGACCCCAAGTTCGTTGATAAACGAGGCCTGCTCCATCTTCATTTTACAATCAGGTTCGACATGGTCGTTAACTGCATCTTTTGGTCTAGCATAACCTAGAGCGCTCGCGACTTCTCTCGCTTTGAACCATATTTCACCGTTGTGATTAACCGTCGTGATTTGGTGACCATCGAATAATTGCACTGAGTTGGTTGCCATTACTATAGCCCTGCAAAAAAAACTACTCGACATAGGTGTCAGGTTTTTTATAGATCTGGTTTGTTGTGTACCAATGCAGCAGGTGTGTTTTATTAGTCTTCAGTTTTCTACGTCGTCTGAAAAAGTTTCTAATGTTACGAATCAGTTTTCTAAGCCAACCCATTTTAACTTAGGTCACGTCTCCTACCACTCCCACAGTGTCTGACTCTGGTAACATAATAGGTTTGCCGTAAGTCTTTTTAGACCTCATACCAATCTCAGCGTGGAGCTCGAGAGTAACGTCACCGCGACCAAATGATCCACCAGCTTTGAACATGTGGTCAGTCGTCTTATTTATCTTATATGTTTCATGAGGTCTTGAAATACACGCTCCCATTTACTTTACACCATATTCCTTCATCATTTCTCCACCCATGATTATGATGTCTCGGTTCGTCATGTAGCCACTCACAATTTTCACGCCGTAGAATTCTATCAACGATGGGTATGCATAAGGTGCGAGTGGTATTCTTGGTCGATGTATTCCAAAAATTGTTCCATAGGGTGTGCCTATTTTTTTCATGTTCGCTACGAAGTCTGAGTCGGCTGACTTGACGTTGTTGACCCTGACATGTGAGTTGTCCATTTGCCAGTGTATTGATATCATATGCATTTTTGTGAGGTCAACACCACTCGGAATAGTGCATATGCTCTCCATCGCTGGGATGCTACCACCATATGCGAGTCCATTAGTCATACCAGTCTTGTACCCTATGAACTTATCCCACTGGCCGTCGTCGTTCGATATAATTGTCTCCCAATTTGATCCAGCGGTGCGAGTAGGTAACCTCACCACAACAAAAATAGAGAGATCACACCATTGCATACTGGGGCAATTAAAGTGGAGACCTGACTCAAGTGGGAGTGGTGTTAACACGGGGGATAGAAAACTTTGACTCACACCGCTGATGCCGACAATAGGACCATAAGCTGGGTTGTTTTGCACTAATTTACTTGTTTCACCAATGGCTTTCACTTTGTTTGAACCATTGGTGTGAAATTCCACGTTTTTTAAGGCGTGTGTGCTAACGTTGAAGTCAAGCACAATGTTGTAGGACTGACTCTTGAGGAAACCTGATAGTAGCTGCTCTAGAGTTCTTTTATTGGTAGCGTCTGAGTCATCGACTGGGTCTGCTACGTTTTTTATCGCTGAGCCTTGCATGTCTATTAGTCCAGACATCCTCCCACCGGTCGCACTTAACTTAGGATCTTCGTCCAGATGCCTTTTCGTTCTCTTTAGTATTTTATCGTGAGGGTCGTCAGACTCATACCCATAGTTTAGACTCATTACTACTTCAAGGTGTATTTGGTTACTAAATAGCCAGAGACTGCTGAGAACCCTAAGATTATCGCCAACGTTGTCGTGTCTGACTTACTTGTGGTGGTCTGCGCTATTTGATTGGTGGTGACCACTGTTTTCTTTGCAGGTGGCGTAGCTAGAGTTTCCAAGTGGAGCCCTGCCGCTTGATGGACTTTTTTGTGCTTCGCTTTTGACGCTCGGTGGTAGTTCAACCCGTCATTATACCCAAACGTCATCCCAGTTTCGGACGAAGTTCTTAGCACGTTATTGTAACCAACGATGGGGTCCTTTAACAAGACCATGCTTCTGGGGATCAGCCAAGTGTTGGGTGTCACAGCTGTGTCTAGCTTAACGTTGGTGTCACTAATCGCTTTGTTCATAAGGTTGATCCAAACACTCGGTGAATATTGAACCACGGCGTTTTCAACGATGTCTCTAAAGATTTGTTGCGTTTCTCGAGCGCTAGCTCTAGTTCCCACGATGCTTTGCTTTGACCTCGCTTGGGCTCCAAGAATGGCGTACATGTAAACTTCAATCGATTGGTTTAGTAGTTCTTGTCCTAATGGTGTGAACCCGTCAGAGTGTCTCGGGCAATACCGACGATAATCACCTTGGATGTCCTTGATGTATCTATTGTCAACATCAGTCAATGGCAGGTGACCTTTCAAAAGTCGCCAGTCAGGGAGGTACAGTCTTAAGATGTTGTTAATGTCAACTTGACTCTTACTCAAACGGAACATCACACGACGAATGGTGAAGTACACGTGAAACCTCATGAGACCCACGACTTGCTTCGGGACGTCGACGTGATAACTTAAGTTTTGTAGAGACACCCCTGAGCGGTATGTAGCGATGTACATACCTGCGATCGCTTGATAGTAACTCTCCGTTAGAGTCCAAACTGTGTTAACGTTACCACCAATTGCCTTGTCGTCGTAACGTTTTTTGGTGTCGATGAATATTTTCGGTAGATTTGATTTGAAGGAGTTATTGTCATCAACAAAGACGTCAAAATTGTGGGTTGGGTAATTTAGGACATATGGTGGAAACGTTGCGACTTCTCTGTAGCTCTTGTGGGTCTCCGTCAGTAGTAACTTTAGGACACGCCCATCGCTCGACCATATTTTTGGGAACTTGCTGTTGTGCAACCACTTCTGCATGTTTTTATCATTTTTGAAGGTTGTGCTGGTTATGTCTGTGCTGAGGATGTCATTGTTTCTGAAATATACATCGACACTCATGATTTTACCATCTTGTGAAATATTTGGATAGAACTCGAATTTGCCTAAAGTAGCGTTGGGGTACTTTTTGATGAAGTCTGCCTTTGCGTCGTGCGTAGCCTTCGATGTGCTCGCCATCGCACGTTTGTAATACTTTCCATAGTACTCATGAAGGGCTTTCTGCATATAATATACTGTATGTTATACATGACGCGAAAGTTGACAGTACTCATTGAAGGTGCGGAAAAAGTTGTGTCCTTTGACAACGCGATGATGGTTATACATGATAACCCATGCATTGTGGTCAAGACAGCTACTGTGTTTTGGGACTACCATAACACAACAAATGACGACAGCATTCAGGTCTTCACGCTGGATGACTCTAGGGTTGGCTCTTTTAAAAAGATTAAAGTGGGTGAAGGGTACTTCAGCTTCGACGCATTGGTCAAAGTTTTAAAACATGAGTCTAGTGAGCTTAAGGTGAGTCTCGAGATAGAGAAACTGGTGTCCACAGGCAAATGTAGGGTCAAGGTTAGTAGCTCAGCTGTGTTAGACACCATTGGGCCTCTACTTGGTTTCGCGAAGGGTGAGGTGATTCAGAATGACTCACAGTGGCACACTAGCCCAAACGAGGTCGACATGTATAGAGGTCTGAAGTACATAGAAGTTTCGTGTGACATTGTTGAAACCGAGAGCAATGTAGGTATTGGTGGGAAGCGTAGCGATGTGATCACAACGTTGCCAATACCCACTGAACAGTCATTGAAAGGGTCAGTGCAACGCCATGTAGACATTGAGTCTAAGGTGGGTATTAAAAAAGGTATTTACTCAAGTATGACGTTTCGTGTCAAACCAAACAATGGTGACGCTGACGTTGGCGCGGTGTTATTGGAACTGTATATTGTGTGAATTATATGGAGCTTGGTGTGGAAACAGAGCAAGGGTTGCGAGGCATCTATTATAATCCCAAGACAGGGTACAGTGGTGCAGAGAGGTTGTATCAAAGCGCGTTGGGAGACGGATTGAAAGTAACTAGAAAAACAGTGAAAGAATGGTTGACAGCGCAGGACACTTACACTAGGTACAAACCCATTGTGAGAAGACATAAATTCCGTGCTACCTTCGTTGGATCTCTTGGTGAAGAGCTCCAAATGGACTTAGTGGACATGAGTAAGTACTCAAAACAGAATGGAGGGTATTATTGGATACTAACAGGCATTGAAATATTGAGTAGATACGCTTTTGGTATTGCAGTTTATAGAAAAGACACTAAGAGTATGACTGAGGCTGTTAGAAAGTTGTTGAGTGATTTTAAAGATCGGTTTGGGACCACGCCTAAGTTAGCGCAATTTGATGATGGACTTGAGTTCTACAATGTTGGGGTGAAGAGTTTGTTGAAAGAACATGACGTTAAATATTTCAGCACTAAGAGCGATAAAAAGGCTGCTGTTGTTGAGCGTTTTAACAGAAGTCTGAAGAGTATTATGTGGAAGTACTTTTACACTCGTGGGACGTACAAATGGATTGGGGGTCTTGACCAGTTTGTGAGCAATTACAATAGCAATGTGAACCGCAGTATTATGATGAAGCCGAAGGATGTCGATAAGTCAAACGAAGGCGAAGTGTGGACCACTTTGTTTGGTCACCAATTTGCAGACAACTCATTGCCAAAGTTTAGAGTTGGTCAATCAGTGAGAATTAGTAAGTACAAGAGTGTGTTCACAAAGGGCTATGAAGCCAACTTCACTGAAGAGCTGTTTAAAGTGATAAAGGTTATTCGTGGTGATCCGAATGTGTACGAAATTGAGGACATAAGTGGTGAACAGATTATTGGTAAATTTTATGAACAGGAATTATCGCTGGTCAGTAAGAAACATGGCGACGATGTGTACAGAGTTGAAAAGGTGTTGAAAAGAAAGAAAGTCAGAGGGAAGAAGATGGCGCTGGTTAAATGGTTGGGTTATGAGAGCAAACATAATTCGTGGATACCAGAAAGCGACATTCAAAATGTGAGCTAATGTAATATGGCTGAGAGTGGCTTCGACGACCTCGAGACGGAGGGCTCTGATGAATACAAAGATGTCACTGACGATGAACTAGAGCGCAGTCTTGAGAAAGCCACCCAAGACAGTGAGCTAGCTTGGGGTGACCCAGACGTCGCAGTCGGTGAGAGAGTTAGACTAACTAAAGTGAGAAGTGGGCTGGTTCGTGAACGTGGTAGAAGAACGCGTCAACACATGGAGGAGGCCTTTAGAGATATTGAGACGCGGATTAACGACAACGCAAAAGACCACGAAGACGTCGCGGGGAGCGTACCACTGTTAGACACCACACGCGTGGAGTACGTCAACATACCTGAACTAACACCAATCGAGAACCGTGAGTTGAGCGCACTACTCAACCCAAATGAGAATGTGCTGCGTGAGTCTAGAATAGGCGACACTGGTACATTGCAAATACGAGCAGACCATTTTCAAAACTTGATAAATGAAGCGGGCGAGAGAATAGCAGAGCTTGCAGTAAAAGACCTCACGACTGTGGAGGACGAAGAGTTCATCGATCTAGCTGAGAGAGTGATTGGACTTAGAAAAGCTAGAGACATGGTTATTGAACAGCGACAAATAGAGGAGGTTAGAGAGCAACAAGAGATCGATATTAACAGATTGCAGAAGTTTAAGAAATGGGCTAGAGAAAATGTGGTTGGGGTGAGTGCTCTAGCGATTTCAGTAGCTGCGATTATAACAACCATTATTATCGCTGGGAGGTCTAATGTTATGAAAGGCGCTATGGTCACGAGGTCGTTTGCGCAGGCTGTTAAAAACGCGATAATGAAGATGGGTCCATGGGCTGTTGGATTAGCTAACTTAGTTTACGACGCGCTGGTGACAGGTGCAAAGGGTCTCGCTTGGCTAGCTCAAAATCTGTGGGTATTTGCGACGACATTCGCGTGGCTTGCGTACAATTATCTAAACTAAAAGCAAATGTGATTCATGGACACCAGAAAGTGACGTTCAAAATGTGAGCTAATGTAATATGGCTGAAGGTGGGGAAGGTTTTGACGAGATTGAGATGGAGAACCTTGGTAGAGCTTACACTGATGATCAATTAAACGCCGAACTTGAAAGTACCACTAAAGCTTACAACTTACTTGATGATAAGTACCCCAGCGGTGGCATGTCACACATCGAGCGTGTCGAGTACGATAAATTGTCTGAGAGAATAGACAGATTTCAGGATGAGCAAGAGAGAAGGTTTCGAGAAAAAGAGACGTCATTTATCGACACTGATGATGGTAAGACGGTGACAATAAGGGGAACCAACACAGAAGTCCAAACAGCGGAGTTCGTCAAGCAGGAGTCATATGGTGACGTCAAAGACATAAGTTTCAATGTAGCTTTTGGAGAGAAGTCGGACGGGCTTTATAGGAGAGTTGATGAGCTAAATGCACTCAACAAAGAGATAGTAAAAAATCAAGTAAAAAGAGCCAAGCTAATAAATAAGAAAATACGTAGGTTGTATAAAAAAAGACTCGGTCAAGATGACGTGTCAAGGAGTATAGTCAACAGGTCGTACGTGGCGGACTCGGGGGCTATTCTTTTCAAACCGGTGGGTAAAGATGGTAAATATGAGACACCCAAACGAGTTCTAATACCTGGGAAAAAAGGTTTGATCTACAGTAAAGACAACAATAATAAAAAGGCTATTGAGCAGTTCAAACAGTTAATTGGTCAAATCCCTGAGAGTGCAGAAACAACAGCCGTCACAACAGAAGCGACCTCAGATGACTTCCCAGTAATTGAAACAAGAGTGGGTCACGATGACATACGTGGGCTATCACAAAACGAAAACCGCGAGCTGAATGGCGTGCTTAATCCAAGCGATAGTGTGTTGCGCGAATCGAGAGTAGGTGATGGTGGCACACTGCAAATACAAGCAGACCACTTTCAAGAAGCGATAAATACAACATCAGACAAACTAGACGGCGAGGACGACGAAAGCATTATCCTTGGATTGAGAGAACGTATTGTAGGGCTTGAAGAAGCGCGAGATAGAACTTTAGGACAGCGAGAAACAGAAGAGGTTAGAGAGCAGCAGGAAGTCGACATTGACAGGTTTCAGAGATTCAAGGAATGGGCTAAAGAAAATATGGTTGGGTTGAGCGCTGTGGCAATTTCAGTGGCTGGGATTATAACAACTATTATTATCGCTGGGAGGTCTGCTGTTATGAAAGGCGCTATGGCCACGAGGTCATTCGCACAGGCTGTTAAGAACGCGATAACGAAGATGGGTCCATGGGCTGTTGGGTTGGCTAATCTAGTTTACAATGCGTTGACGTTGGGTGCGAAGGGTCTCGCATGGTTGGCTCAAAATCTGTGGGTACTCGCGGTGGTACTTGCGTGGTTTGCCTATGATTATTACAAGCTAAAACGGTAGTGATAAAACATATGTAAAGTATATGAACGCCACGTCAGCAGAGTTGAGCCCTGGTTTTAGACGAGCGACCATGGGTGTCATAAGAGGGGCGAGAACGCAACACGTAATCACGTTGAACCCTAATAAGGTCAGTCCTGGCGAGGAACTCTACATTGATATACCGAAGCTCAAGGTTAGCAGCTGTTTGGTACCTGGATCGTTGGGTCTAGTGTTCGACTTTAAGAATGCAAACGCCAAAAGCTGGTTCTTAAACAATGTGAGCAAGTTGTTGGTTGAGAAACTTGTTGTGAGGCTAGCTGGGGAAACTGTATATGACAACAATGGGGAAAATTACACTGGTGTTTATCGCGACCTTTGGGAAAGTGTTACTGCGCGAGACCAAATGATTGACTATGGTGTTGGTGGTGAGAACTTGAGAAAGCTAATTTCTAAGGACGATAGTGGCGCGACAAGTGGAGACGTTGTTAAGGTTAGTGACGCGTTAATGTTTGGTGTGATTGGAACGAAGCAGCGGATTAAGCTTGGTAAGATTATGAATGACCACGGGTTGTACGCTCCTTTTAGCATGAACAACAACTTGCAGTATGTGATCACACTTCCGAAGGCCACAGACATTATGGTGGCGCAATCCGGTAGCGCCGTGGGTGGATACACTCTGGAGAATCTCGAGCTTGAGTATGAAACGATCGATAACCAGGAGCTTGCTGATGAAATAACGTCAGGCTATGCAAGTGGTCGTAGTTTGTCATACGAACACGTTACATTGATGAAAACCACTGAATGGGATAAGGGCACAACCATTGTGAATGAAAATGTCAATCTGCCAAGAAAAAGCATGAAGGCGATTGTGTTGCTATTCACGAATAAGGTGCGAACAGACAGCGAGGAGTTTCTTTACCCAAATATCGAGAGTGTTAGAGTCACAATTGAAGGTGTGCCAAATAGTGTGTACTCACAAGGCATCCCAAAGTCAAAGTTCTATGCAGAAGCGAAACGATTGTTTGGGTTGGGTGAGGAACACGCTCAGTTCATGACCATACAGAGATTCTATAAAAATAGTTTTGCGTTGGTCATTGACTTGAGGAGCGTTCAAGATAATTACAACGTCGCCACTGGCAAGAACATTGTAAACACACAATCCGGCGTGCTTCTTGAAATCACTAAGAAAGCGACGACTGCGAATGTCATGTGTAGGGTGTTTGTGATGAGTGATGGGCTGGTCAACTTCATGAACAATGGGTTGCAGTCAATCCAGTATTAAATCAAACGTAAGTTAATGGAGACCCCGTTTAATGCGCTAATTGTTGGTATGACAGCTTGTGGTAAGACGCATTATTTGCTGGAAACATTGGAATCTGAGTACTTTAGTAAATTCGACTACATTGTGTTGATTTGCCCTACTTTCGAGTGGAACAAAGCGTATCAAGATTGGAAATATGTACGTGACCCTGACGTGTTAGCGATAGACTGCACACAGGACAATGTCGACGCTGTTCTCAAGTGTGTGACTAACGTTTTTAAAGGTACTAACACTCTGATTGTGTTGGACGACTGTGCGAGTGGACAGGACGTCAAGAATAGGACTAGTCAATTGGTCAACTTAGCTTTTAGTGCGCGACATTTTATGTTGAGCGTTATTGTCATCACACAACAACTGACGTCGATCGCAAAACCGTATAGAGAAAACATTAGTAAGCTCGTTTGCTTCTACTGCCCGAGCAGAAGTGATATGAAGGTTGTTATTGACGACTATCTCGGAAACATTAGCAAAGAGGAAGCGTCGGCGATTGTGACCGCATTAAAAAATAACAAGTACGCTAGACTCGAAATCTCACTGCGCTATCCATACAGTCACGAAGTTGTTATTCCGCAATAAAATATGGCTATAAGTAATAACGCGATGGTGAAACGCAAAAGTGAAGAAAACCCCACGATTGAGGAGTTAGTTGAGGAGACCGCTGACACTTCGACTGTGGAAGACAACATTGACGTTAGGAGATCTGAACTAATTAGACTGTCTGGCGATGGTGTGGTGAGCCAATCTGAGGCGTATATTAAAAAAGCGTCCGCAAAGGTTATCGATAAGATATGGCGCCAATACGAGTTGAAGAGAATGGAAATTGCAAACGCTTTTCTCACTGACTTGCTAATCAGCAAATTCGCTAGCTTACTAGATGGGTTGAACGCTATAGAGAATCCTGACGAACTAAACGACGAGTTGCAAAAAGACCCGCTATTAAAGAAAGATGTTGAGAGCATTGTCGCGGTTGTGACACCGTACGTACCTTTCTTAGGCTTGTTGTCGGGAGGAATCACAACGTCGAAATATGTGTACGATCACCATTTTAGAAGTGAGGCGACAAACACTGAAAATAGTGAACAAACGGACTAATCTATTATTAACAGGTGGCAATAATCTAATTTGCATAACAGGTGGCAATTTTATCACGCGTGAGACACTTTTACGATATATAAATTTGTGAAAATGTTGAAATGTTTATTTTTTCTTAAATGTGATTTGACACAAATTTGTGAAAATGTTGAAATGGTTTTTTTAAATTTAATCTTATTTATTTTTATTTATTTTTATTTTTTATTTTTTATTTTTTTTATTATTATTATTATTTTTTTTTTTTTTTTTCTTAAATGTGATTTGACACAAATTTGTGAAAGTGATGAGACGATCACTTTTCTTAAATGTGATTTGACATAAATTTGTGAAAATGTTGAAACGAACACTTTCTATTTTTTAAATGTGGCTGAAATAGTACCAAATTTAGCGAAAACCACGATTTAGTATAAATTTGGTATTGTTTCGCTAGTCTCACATGTGTTTGACACCAATTTAGTAGAAAACGTGCGAAGGGTGTCTAGATTGACTAACGATTGCTGTAGTAGTATAGAGAACAGGGCTGCGGGCTTATTCGATGTTTTCCGATGTTTTCCGTAAACGTAGATTTACCGAAACGACACTAAATTTTGTCGAATCGCGATTTGTCATAAATTTGGCGACGTTTTGGTATTTATATTTACGGCTGACATCGATTGAGCCCGCAGCCCTGTTCCCTATACTACTTACAGCAACTTACGTATCCTTGTGTCAATGATGTCACGTACACAGACGCGCTTAACCAAGCCGAGGATTTTATTTGCTTTCGCACACATTTTCTCAATGTGCAACTCCCAAGACAAATTATTTGATACCGTTATTCCAAGATCTGTGATGTCTGTAACACACACCAACTGATGATCTTCCAGCTGATAATTGTAAGCGGAATTAGATGGTGACCGCTTCCTTGACATTCGAAGAATTTTACATTTTGAAGAATTAAATGGCATGTTATGATCTTTGCTCCATTTATTTAAGCAGTGAAGATCAGCTTGTAGTTCGTGTCGAGAATTGATAGACATAATAGGCAGGTAAAGCTTTGAGTCATCTGCGAATAATGCAAGGTTTGACTTACTAGTTAAGTAGTTTGGCATATCATTAACATAGATCACAAATAACAGAGGCCCCAGGATGGATCCTTGAGGTACCTCTGATGTCACTGGTAGCCAATCGCTGAAAGCACCATCCAGCACTACACGTTGGGACCTGTCGCTAAGATAACTGTGGAACCATTCTAAAAGTTGACCATCAATTCCATAGCATTTTAGTTATCGAGCAACAAGCGATGGGGAACCCGATCAAACGCTTTAGATAAATCCAAGTGGATGACATCGACTTCTTGACCACCAGCTAGAGTGTCCAAAATACTATGGTAAACCAACAAAAGTTGTGTTACCGTTGATCTGCCTTTTATGAATCCATGTTGAAAGTTATAGATGTTAGGAGAAAGCACGGGAAAACAATGATTGAACACACATCGTTTCAAGATTTTTGATACAATGCATAGTAGAGATATAGGCCGATAGTTCTTGGCCAAATATTGTTCATCCCCCTTAAATACAGGAGAAATGTTGGCTCTTTTCCATATCATGGGTACATGGCCCAGAGACATCTCCTGGAATATTGTCAGGGCCACTCGACTTTGTTGGATTTATATTGTTTAGTTCACTAATAACTTCAGAAACCGTGATCTCAACATTAGAAAGTATATTATACGAATCTAAGGCAGAGTTGACATTGGAAAAGCTGTCCCATACATCCGTCTCAGCAGAACTAAACACTGAGTGAAAAAACTTATTCAATAAATCTGCTTTCGCTGTGTAGTCAGTAACAAAATCGTTCCCGTCACGAAGAAAATTAGGCATTACATTGGCTCTTGTTTTAGATTTTACAAAAGACCAAAAGACCAAAAGCGTTTCGGGTTTTCTGCCAAAGATTCATCAATTTTACGTGCATAATCAGTTCTCTTTTGCATAATAAGCTGTTTGGCAGAACATCTCAGATCTTTAAATTTCTGCCAACAAGCTGCTAAACGAGTTTTTACTGCTCTCCTTCGCACTGCATTTTTCTTCTTAATTAGTGACAAAACTTCATTATCAATCCAGGCGTGACGTTTTGAACTCTTGATCGTGCATTTGGGTATATAGTCATCTACTGTGGATATAAATACATCACACCAGTTTGAGGCAGTCTGAATTGAATTGCTACATTTCTACATTGCATTAATACATTGCTAAATTGCATTACTACATTGCATTGCTACATTGCTACATTGCACCATTGTATTTCACCATTGCAACATTGTATTGCTACATTGCAACATTACATTGCTACATTGCAACATTACATTGCTACATTGCAACATTGCATTGCTACATTCCAACATTACATTGCTACATTGCTACATTGCTACATTGCATTGCTACATTGCTACATTGCTACATTGCATTGCTACATTGTATTGCATTGCTACATTGCATTGTATTGCTACATTTCATTGCATTGCTATATTCATTGCTACATTGCACCATTTCATTGGTGCATTGAAACATTGCATATCTACATTGCAACTTTGCATTGCTACATTGCAACATTGCATTGCTACATTGCACCATTGCATTGCTACATTGCAACATTGCATTGCTACATTACATTGCTACATTGCTACATTGCTACATTGCATTGCAACATTGCTACATTGCTACATTGCATTGCAACATTGCTACATTGCTACATTGCTACATTGCTGCATTGCATTGCAATATTGCATTGCTACATTGCAACATTGCATTGCTACATTGCAACATTGTATTGCTACATGGCAACAAATCATTGCTACATTGCAACATTACCAATTGCTAGATTGCATTGCTACGTTGCTACATTGCATTGCTACATTGCTACATTGCATTGCTACATTGCATTGCTACATTGCTACATTGCATTGCTTCATTGCTACATTGAATTGCTACATTGCTACATTGCATTGATACATTGCTAAATTGCATTGCTACAATGCATTGCTACATTGCTACATTGCACCATTGCATTTCACCATTGCAACATTGTATTGCTACATTGCAACATTACATTGCTACATTGCAACATTACATTGCTACATTGCAACATTACATTGCTACATTGCAACATTGCATTGCTACATTCCAACATTACATTGCTACATTGCTACATTGGTACATTGCATTGCTACATTGCTACATTGCATTGCTACATTGTATTGTATTGCTACATTTCATTGCATTGCTACATTCCAACATTACATTGCTACATTGCTACATTGGTACATTGCATTGCTACATTGCACCATTGCATTGCTACATTGCAACATTGCAACATTGCATTGCTACATTACATTGCTACATTACTACATTGCTACATTGCTACATTGTTACATTGCTACTTGCCACATTGCTACATTGCATTCCTACATTGCAACATTGTATTGCTGCATGGCAACAAATCATTGCTACATTGCAACATTACCAATTGCTAGATTGCATTGCTACATTGCAACATTCCATTGCTACATTGCACCATTGCATTGCTACATTGCATTGCTAAATTGCAACATTGCATTGCTACATTGCAACATTGCATTGCTACATTGCTACATTGCTACATTGTTACATTTCTGCATTGCATTGCAACATTGCATTGCTACATTGCACCATTGTATTTCACCATTGCAACATTGTATTGCTACATTGCAACATTACATTGCTACATTGCAACATTACATTGCTACATTGCAACATTGCATTGCTACATTCCAACATTACATTGCTACATTGCTACATTGCTACATTGCATTGCTACATTGCTACATTGCTACATTGCATTGCTACATTGTATTGCATTGCTACATTGCATTGTATTGCTACATTTCATTGCATTGCTATATTCATTGCTACATTGCACCATTTCATTGGTGCATTGAAACATTGCATATCTACATTGCAACTTTGCATTGCTACATTGCAACATTGCATTGCTACATTGCACCATTGCATTGCTACATTGCAACATTGCATTGCTACATTACATTGCTACATTGCTACATTGCTACATTGCATTGCTACATTGCTACATTGCTACATTGCATTGCAACATTGCTACATTGCTACATTGCTACATTGCTGCATTGCATTGCAACATTGCATTGCTACATTGCAACATTGCATTGCTACATTGCAACATTGTATTGCTACATGGCAACAAATCATTGCTACATTGCAACATTACCAATTGCTAGATTGCATTGCTACGTTGCTACATTGCATTGCTACATTGCTACATTGCATTGCTACATTGCATTGCTACATTGCTACATTGCATTGCTTCATTGCTACATTGAATTGCTACATTGCTACATTGCATTGATACATTGCTAAATTGCATTGCTACATTGCATTGCTACATTGCTACATTGCACCATTGCATTTCACCATTGCAACATTGTATTGCTACATTGCAACATTACATTGCTACATTGCAACATTACATTGCTACATTGCAACATTACGTTGCTACATTGCAACATTGCATTGCTACATTCCAACATTACATTGCTACATTGCTACATTGGTACATTGCATTGCTACATTGCTACATTGCATTGCTACATTGTATTGTATTGCTACATTTCATTGCATTGCTACATTCCAACATTACATTGCTACATTGCTACATTGGTACATTGCATTGCTACATTGCACCATTGCATTGCTACATTGCAACATTGCAACATTGCATTGCTACATTACATTGCTACATTACTACATTGCTACATTGCTACATTGTTACATTGCTACTTGCCACATTGCTACATTGCATTCCTACATTGCAACATTGTATTGCTACATGGCAACAAATCATTGCTACATTGCAACATTACCAATTGCTAGATTGCATTGCTACATTGCAACATTCCATTGCTACATTGCACCATTGCATTGCTACATTGCATTGCTAAATTGCAACATTGCATTGCTACATTGCAACATTGCATTGCTACATTGCTACATTGCTACATTGTTACATTTCTGCATTGCATTGCAACATTGCATTGCTACATTGCAATATTGCATTGCTACATTTCAACATTGTATTGCTACATGGCAACAAATCATTGCTACATTGCAACATTACCAATTGCTAGATTGCATTGCTGCATTGCTACATTGCTACATTGCTACATTGCATTGCTACATTGCTACATTGCATTGCTACATTGCTACATTGCATTGCTTCATTGCTACATTGCATTGATACATTGCTAAATTGCATTGCTACATTGCATTGCTACATTGCTACATTGCACCATTGCATTTCACCATTGCAACATTGTATTGCTACATTGCAACATTACATTGCTACATTGCAACATTGCATTGCTACATTCCAACATTACATTGCTACATTGCCACATTGCTACATTGCATTGCTACATTGCTACATTGCTACATTGCATTGCTACATTGTATTGCATTGCTACATTGCATTGTATTGCTACATTTCATTGCATTGCTATATCCATTGCTACATTGCACCATTTCATTGGCGCATTGAAACATTGCATTGCTACATTGCACCAATGCATTGCTACAGTACAACATTGCATTGCTACATTGCAACATTGCATTGCTACATCGCAACATTGCATTGCTAAATTGATACATTGCATTGCTATATTGCATTGCATTGCTACATTGAATTGCTACATTGCATTGCTACATTGCTAAATTGCATTGCTACATTGCTACATTGCTACATTACATTGCTACATTGCATTGCTACATTGCTACATTGTATTGCTACATTGCATTGCTAAATTGCATTGTTACATTGCTACATTGCATTGCTACATTGCTACATTGTATTGCTAAATTGCATTGCTACATTGCATTGCTACATTGCAACATTGCATTGCTACGTTGCAACATTGCATTGCTTCATTGCAAAATTGCGTTGCTACATTGCAACATTACATTGCTATATTGCAACATTACATTGATACATTGCTACATTGCATTGCTACATTGCTACATTGCTACATTGCATTGCTACGTTGCTACATTACATTGCTACATTGCTACATTGCATTGCTACATTGTATTACTACATTGCATTGCTACATTGCTACATAGCTACCTTGCTACATTGCATTGCTACATTGCATTTCATTGCTACATTCATGCATTGCTACGCATTGCTACATTGCTACATTGCATTGTGCATTGCTAAATTGCGGCATTGCATTGCTACATTGCTACATTTCTACATTGCATTGCTACATTGCAACATTGCATTGCTACATTGTAGCATTGCATTGCTACATTGCTACATTGCTACATTGCATTGCTACCTTGCTACATTGCATTGCTACATTGCTACATTGCATTGCTACATTGCAACATTGCATTGCTTCATTGCTACATTGAATTGCTACATTGCTACATTGCATTGATACATTGCTAAATTGCATTGCTACATTGCATTGCTACATTGCTACATTGCACCATTGCATTTCACCATTGCAACATTGTATTGCTACATTGCAACATTACATTGCTTCATTGCAACATTACATTGCTACATTGCCACATTACATTGCTATATTACAACATTGCATTGCTACATTGCAACATTGCATTGCTACATTGCATTGCTACATTGCTACATTGAATTGCTACATTGCTACATTGATACATTTCATTGCTACATTGCAACATTGCATTGCTACATTCCAACATTATATTGCTACATTGCTACATTGGTACATTGCATTGCTACATTGCTAAATTGCTACATTGCATTGCTACATTGTATTGCATTGCTACATTCTATTGCTACATTTCATTGCATTGCTATATTCATTGCTACATTGTACCATTTCATTGGTGCATTGAAACATTGCATTGCTACATTGCAACTTTGCATTGCTACATTGCACCATTGCATTGCTACATTGCAACATTGCATTGCTACATTGCAACATTGCATTGCTACCTTACATTGCTACATTGCTACATTGCATTGCTACATTGCATTGCTACATTGCTACCTTGCTACATTGTTACATTGCTATATTGCTACATTGCTACATTGCTGCATTGCATTGCAACATTGCATTGCTACATTGCAACATTGCATTGCTACATTGCAACATTGCATTGCTTCATGGCAACAAATCATTGCTACATTACCAATTGCTAGATTGCATTGCTACATTGCTACATTGCATTACTACATTGCACCATTGCATTGCTACATTGCAACATTGCATTGCTACATTGCAACATTGCATTGCTACATTGCAACATTGCATTGCTACATTACATTGCTACATTGCTACATTGCTACATTGCTACATTGCTACATTGCTGCATTGCATTGCAACATTGCATTGCTACATTCCAACATTGCATTGCTACATTGCAACATTGTATTGATTACATGGCAACAAATCATTGCTACATTGCAACATTACCAATTGCGAGATTGCATTGCTACATTGCTATATTGCATGGCTACACTGCACCATTGCATTGCTACATTGCAACATTGCATTGCTACATTGCTACATTGCATTGATACATTGCTAAATTGCATTGCTACATTGCATTGCTACATTGCTACATTGCACCATTGGATTTCACCATTGCAACATTGTATTGCTACATTGCAACATTACATTGCAACATTGCAACATTGCATTGCTACATTGCAACATTGTATTGCTACATGGCAACAAATCATTGCTACATTGCAATATTACCAATTGCTAGATTGCATTGCTACATTGCTACATTGCATTACTACATTGCACCATTACATTGCTACATTGCAACATTGCATTGCTACATTGCAACATTGCATTGCTACATTACATTGCTACATTGCTACATTGCTACATTGCTACATTGTTACATTGCTACATTGCTACTTTGCTACATTGCTGCATTGCATTGCAACATTGCATTGCTACATTGCAACATTGCATTGCTACATTGCAACATTGTATTGCTACATGGCAACAAATCATTGCTACATTGCAACATTACCAATTGCTAGATTGCATTGCTACATTGCTACATTGCATTGCTACATTGCAACATTGCATTGCTACATTGCAACATTGCATTGCTACATTACATTGCTACATTGCTACATTGCTACATTGCTACATTGCTACATTGCTACATTGCTACATTGATGATTGCATTGCAACATTGCGTTGCTACATTGCAACATTGCAACATTGTATTGTTACATGGCAACAAATCATTGCTACATTGCAACATTACCAATTGCTAGATTGCATTTCTACGTTGCTACATTGCATTGCTACATTGCTACATTGCATTGCTACATTGCAACATTGCATTGCTTCATTGCTACATTGAATTGCTACATTGCTACATTGCATTGATACATTGCTAAATTGCATTGCTACATTGCATTGCTACATTGCTACATTGCACCATTGCATTTCACCATTGCAACATTGTATTGCTACATTGCAACATTACATTGCTTCATTGCAACATTACATTGCTACATTGCCACATCACATTGCTATATTACAACATTGCATTGCTACATTGCAACATTGCATTGCTACATTGCATTGCTGCATTGCTACATTGCATTGCTACATTGCAACATTGCATTGCTACGTTGCTACATTGCTACATTGAATTGCTACATTGCTACATTGATACATTTCATTGCTACATTGCAACATTGCATTGCTACATTCCAACATTATATTGCTACATTGCTACATTGGTACATTGCATTGCTACATTGCTAAATTGCTACATTGCATTGCTACATTGTATTGCATTGCTACATTCTATTGCTACATTTCATTGCATTGCTATATTCATTGCTACATTGCACCATTTCATTGGTGCATTGAAACATTGCATTGCTACATTGCAACTTTGCATTGCTACATTGCACCATTGCATTGCTACATTGCAACATTGCATTGCTACATTGCAACATTGCATTGCTACCTTACATTGCTACATTGCTACATTGCATTGCTACATTGCATTGCTACATTGCATTGCTACATTGCTACCTTGCTACATTGTTACATTGCTATATTGCTACATTGCTACATTGCTGCATTGCATTGCAACATTGCATTGCTACATTGCAACATTGCATTGCTACATTGCAACATTGTATTGCTACATGGCAACAAATCATTGCTACATTGCAACATTACCAATTGCTAGATTGCATTGCTACATTGCTACATTGCATTACTACATTGCACCATTGCATTGCTACATTGCAACATTGCATTGCTACATTGCAACATTGCCTTGCTACATTACATTGCTACATTGCTACATTGCTACATTGCTACATTGCTGCATTGCATTGCAACATTGCATTGCTACATTGCATTGCTACATTGCAACATTGCATTGCTACATTGCAACATTGTATTGCTACATGGCAACAAATCATTGCTACATTGCAACATTACCAATTGCTAGATTGCATTGCTACATTGCTACATTGCATGGCTACACTGCACCATTGCATTGCTACATTGCAACATTGCATTGCTACATTACATTGCTACATTGCTACGTTGCTACATTGCATTGCAACATTGCTACATTGCTACATTGCTACATTGATGCATTGCATTGCAACATTGCATTGCTACATTGCAACATTGCATTGCTACATTGCAACATTGTATTGCTACATGGCAACAAATCGTTGCTACATTGCAACATTACCAATTGCTACGTTGCTACATTGCATTGCTACATTGCTACATTGCATTGCTTCATTGCTACATTGAATTGCTACATTGCTACATTGCATTGATACATTGCTAAATTGCATTGCTACATTGCATTGCTACATTGCTACATTGCACCATTGGATTTCACCATTGCAACATTGTATTGCTACATTGCAACATTACATTGCAACATTGCAACATTACATTGCTACATTGCAACATTACATTGGTACATTACAACATTGCATTGCTACATTGCAACATTGCATTGCTACATTGCATTGCTGCATTGCTACATTGCATTGCTACATTGCAACATTGCATTGCTACATTGCTACATTGCTACATTGCATTGCTACATTGCTACATTGCATCGCTACATTTCATTGCATTGCAACATTGCATTGCTACATTGCTACCTTGCTACATTGCATTGCTACATTGCTACATTGCATTACTACATTACTACATTGCTACATTACAACATTGCATTGATACATTGCAACATTGCATCGCTACATTTCATTGTATTGCTACATTGCATTGCTACATTTCTACATTGCATTGCTACATTGCAACATTGCATTGCTACATTGCAACATTGCATTGCTACATTGCAACATTGCATTGCTACATTCCAACATTGCATTGTTACATTGCAACATTGCATTGCTACATTGCAACATTACATTGCTACATTGCAACATTGCATTGCTACATTACATTGCTACATTGCTACATTGCTACATTGCTACATTGCTACATTGCTACATTGCTACATTGCAGCATTGCTGCATTGCTGCATTGCATTGCATTGATTTGCTACATTGCAACAATACATTGCTATATTGCAACATTACCAATTGCTAGATTGCATTGCTACATTGCTACATTGCATTGCTACATAGCTACATTGCGTTGCTGAATTGCTACATTGAATTGCTACATTGCTACATTGCATTGATACATTGTTAAATTGCATTGCTACATTGCTACATTGCATTGCTACATCGCATTGCAACATTGCAACATTGCATTGCTACGTTGCATTGCTACATTGCTACATTGCACCATTGCATTTCACCATTGCAACATTGTATTGCTACATTGCAACATTACATTGCTACATTGCAACATTACATTGCTACATTGCAACATTGCATTGCTACATTGCATTGCTACATTGCAACATTGCAATGCTACATTGCTACGTTGCATTGCTACATTGTTACATTACATTGCTACATTGCATTGCTACATTGCTACATTACGCCATTGCATTGCTACATTGCAACATTGTATTGTTACATTGCTACATTGCATTGCTACATTGCACCATTGCATTGCTACATTGCAACATTTAATTGCTACATTGCAACTTTGCATTGCTACATTGCAACATCAAATTGCCACATTGTAACATTACATTGCTACATTGCACCAATGCATTGCTACATTGCACCAATGCATTGCTACATTACAACATTACATTGCTACATTGCAACATTGCATTGCTACATTGCTACATTGCTACATTGCTACATTGCATTGCTACATTGCCTTGCATTGCTACATTGAATTGCTACGTTGCATTGCTACATTGCTACTTTGTATTGCTACATTGTATTGCTACATTGCATTGTTACATTGCATTGCTACATTGTAACATTGCATTGCTACGTTGCAACATTGCATTGATACATTGCAAAATTGCATTGCTACATTGCAACATTACATTGCTACATTGCAACATTACATTGCTGCATTGCACCATTGCATTGCTACATTGCAACATTACATTGCTACATAGAAAAATTACATTGCTGCATTGCACCATTGCATTGCTACATTACAACATTGCATTGCTACATTGCAACATTGCATTGCTACATTACTACATTGCATTGCATTGCTACATTGCATTGATACATTACATTGCATTGATACATTACATTGCATTGCTACATTGCAACATTGCATGGCTACATTGCTACATTGCATTGCTGCATTGTATTGCTACATTGCTACATTGCCACATTGCTACATTGCCACATTGCTACATTGCCACATTGCTACATTGCTACATTGCTACATTGCATAGCTACATTGCATTGCATTGCTATATTGCATTGCTACATTGCTAGATTGCATTGCTACATTGCAACATTGCAACATTGCATTGCTACATCGCAACATTGCATTGCTAAATTGCACCATTGCATTGCTACATTGCATTTCTACATTGCTACATTGCATTGCTACATTGTATTGCTACAATGCTACATCGCATTGCTATATTGCTACATTGCAACATTGCTTTTCTAAATTGCAACATTGCATTGCTACATTGCAACATTGCATTGCTACATTGCAACATTGCATTGCTACATTGCAACATTGCATTGCTACATTGCAACATTTCATTGCTA
This sequence comes from Chrysogorgia sp. JL179-B06, assembly GCA_035772405.1. Classification (NCBI taxonomy): domain Eukaryota; kingdom Metazoa; phylum Cnidaria; class Anthozoa; order Scleralcyonacea; family Chrysogorgiidae; genus Chrysogorgia; species Chrysogorgia sp. JL179-B06. The sequence goes on along the minus strand of JAYKKM010000214.1, from coordinate 175,404 downwards.
TATTGCTACATTGCTACATTGCTACATTGCTATATTGCATTGTTACATTGCTACATTGCATTGCTACATTGCATTGCATTGCTACATTGCATTGCTACATTGAATTGCTACGTTGCATTGCTGCATTGCTACATTGCATTGCTACATTGCTACATTACATTGCTACATTGCATTGCTACATTGCTACTTTGTATTGCTACATTGCATTGCTACATTGCATTGCTATATTGCAACATTGCATTGCTACGTTGCAACATTGCATTGCTACATTGCAAAATTGCATTGCTACATTGCAACATTGCATTGCTACACTGCAACATTACATTGCTACATTGCACCATTGCATTGCCACATTACAACATTTTATTGCTACATTACAACATTGCATTGCTACATTTCCACATTGCATTGCTACATTGCATTGCTATATTGCAACATTGCATTGCTACATTGCTACATTGCATTGCTGCATTGTATTGCTACATTGCTACATTGCCGCATTGCCACATTGCTACATTGCTACATTGCATTGCTACATTGCATTGCATTGCTACATTGCATTGCTACATTGCTAGATTGCATTGCTACATTGCAACATTGCATTGCTACGTTGCAACATTGCATTGCTACATTGCTACATTGCATTGCTACATTGCTACATTGCATTGCTACATTGCTACATTACATTGCTACATTGCTACATTGTGTTGCTAGATTGCTACATTGCATTGCTACATTGCATTGCTACATTGCAACATTGCAACATTGCATTGCTACAATGCATTGCATTGCTACATTGCATTGCATTACTAAGTTACTACATTGCTACATTGCATTGCTACATTGCTACATTACATGGCTTTGCTACATTGCTACATTGTATTGCTACATTGCTACATTGCATTGCTACATTGCTACATTACATTGCTACATTGCATTGCTACATTGCTACATTCTGTTGCTACATTGCTACATTGCATTGCTACATTGCATTGCTACATTGCTACATTGCATTAATACAATTGCTACATTGCATTGCTACATTGCATTGCATTGCTACATTGCATTGCATTGCTAAATTACATTGCTAAATTGCTACATTGCATTGCTACATTGCTACATTACATTGCTTTGCTACATTGCTACATTGTATTGCTACATTGCTACATTGCATTGCTACATTGCTACATTGCGTTGCTACGTTGCAACATTGCATTGCTACATTGCAAAATTGCATTGCTACATTGCAACATTTCATTGCTACATTGCAACATTGCATTGCTACATTGCATTGCTACATTGCTACATTGCATTTCACCATTGCAACATTGTATAGCTACATTGCAACATTACATTGCTACATTGCCACATTACATTGCTACATTACAACATTGCATTGCTACATTGCAACATTGCATTGCTAAATTGCATTGCTGCATTGCTACATTGCATTGCTACATTGCAACATTGCATTGCTACATTGCTACATTGCTACATTGAATTGCTACATTGCTACATTGATGCCTTTCATTGCCACATTGCAACATTGCATTGCTACATTCCAACATTACATTGCTACATTGCTACATTGGTACATTGCATTGCTACATTGCTAAATTGCTACATTGCATTGCTACATTGTATTGCATTGCTACATTGTATTGTATTGCTACATTTCATTGCATTGCTATATTCATTGCTACATTGCACCATTGCATTGCTACATTGTATTGCATTGCTACATTGTATTGTATTGCTACATTTCATTGCATTGCTATATTCATTGCTACATTGCACCATTTCATTGGTGCATTGAAACATTGCATTGCTGCATTGAACTTTGCATTCCTACATTGCATTGCTACATTGCAACATTGCATTGCTACATTACATTGCTACATTGCTACATTGCATTGCTACATTGCATTGCTACATTGCTACCATGCTACATTGTTACATTGCTATATTGCTACATTGCTACATTGCTGCATTGCATTGCAACATTGTATTGCTACATGGCAACAAATCTTTGCTACATTGCAACATTACCAGTTGCTAGATTGCATTGCTCATTGCACCATTACATTGCTACATTGCAACATTACATTGCTACATTGCAACATTGCATTGCTACATTACATTGCTACATTGCTACATTGCTACATTGCTACATTGCTACATTGTACATTGCTACATTGCTACATTGCTGCAATGCATTGCAACATTGCATTGCTACATTGCAACATTGTATTGCTACATTGCAACATTGTATTGCTACATGGCAACAAATCATTGCTACATTGCAACATTACCAATTGCTAGATTGCATTGCTACATTGCTACATTGCATTGCTACATTGCATTGCTACATTGCTACATTGCATCGCTACATTGCTACATTGCATTGCTTCATTGCTACATTGAATTGCTACATTGCTACATTGCATTGATACATTGCTAAATTGCATTGCTACATTGCATTGCTACATTTCTACATTGCACCATTGCATTTCACCATTGCAACATTGTATTGCTACATTGCAACATTACATTGCAACATTGCAACATTACATTGCTACATTGCAAAATTACATTGCTACATTACAACATTGCATTGCTACATTGCAACATTGCATTGCTACATTGCATTGCTACGTTGCAATATTGCATTGCTACATTGCTACATTGCTACATTGCATTGCTACATTGCTACATTGCATAGCTACATTTCATTGCATTGCAACATTATATTGCTACATTGCTACCTTGCTACATTGCATTGCTACATTGCTACATTGCTACATTGCATTGCTACATTGCTACATTACAACATTGCATTGCTACATTGCAACATTGCATCGCTACATTTCATTGTATTGCTACATTGCATTGCTACATTTCTACATTGCTTTGCTACATTGCAACATTGCATTGCTACATTGCAACATTGCATTGCTTACATTGCAACATTACATTGCCACATTGCAACATTACATTGCTACATTGCACCTATGCATTGCTACATTCCAACATTGCATTGCTACATTGCAACATTGCATTGGTACATTGCAACATTACATTGCTACATTGCAACATTGCATTGCTACATTACTACATTGCATTGCATTGATACATTACATTGATACATTGCATTGCATTGCTACATTGCTACATTGCATTGCTGCATTGTATTGCTACATTGCTACATTGCCACATTGCTACATTGCCACATTGCCACATTGCTACATTGCATAGCTACATTGCATTGCATTGCTACATTGCATTGCTACATTGCAACATTGCAACATTGCATTGCTACATTGCAACATTGCATCGCTACATTGCACCATTGCATTGCTACATTGCATTTCTACATTGCTACATTGCATTGCTACATTGTATTGCTACAATGCTACATCGCATTGCTATATTGCTACATTGCAATATTGCAACATTGCTTTTCTAAATTGCAACATTGTTTCCTACATTGCAACATTGCATTGCTACATTGCTAGATTGCATTGCTACATTGCAACATTGCATTGCTACATTGCAACATTGCATTGCTACATTGCTACATTGCATTGCTACATTGCTACATTACATTGCTACATTGCTACATTGTGTTGCTACATTGCTACATTGCATTGCTACATTGCATTGCTACATTGCAACATTGCATTGCTACATTGCTACATTGCATTGCTACATTGCATTGCATTGCTACATTGCATTGCATTACTAATTTACATTGCTACATTGCTACATTGCATTGCTACATTGCTACATTACATGGCTTTGCTACATTGCTACATTGTATTGCTACATTGCTACATTGCATTGCTACATTGCTAGATTGCATTGCTACATTGCAACATTGCATTGCTACATTGCAACATTGCATTGCTACATTGCTACATTGCATTGCTACATTGCATTGCATTGCTACATTGCATTACATTGCTAATTTACATTGCTACATTGCTACATTGCATTGCTACATTTCTACATTACATGGCTTTGCTACATTGCTACATTGTATTGCTACATTGCTACATTGCATTGCTACATTGCTACATTACATTGCTACATTGCATTGCTACATTGCTACTTTGTATTGCTACATTGCATTGCTACATTGCATTGCTATATTGCAACATTGCATTGCTACGTTGCAACATTGCATTGCTACATTGCAAAATTGCATTGCTAAATTGCAACATTACATTGCTACACTGCAACATTACATTGCTACATTGCACCATTGCATTGCTACATTGCATTGCATTGCTACATTGCAACATTGCATTGTTACATTGCTACATTGCATTGCTACATTGCTACGTTGCATTGCTACATTGCTACATTACATTGCTACATTGCTACATTCTGTTGCTACATTGCTACATTGCATTGCTACATTGCATTGCTACATTGCTACATTGCATTAATACAATTGCTACATTGCATTGCTACATTGCATTGCATTGCTACATTGCATTGCATTGCTAAATTACATTGCTAAATTGCTACATTGCATTGCTACATTGCTACATTACATTGCTTTGCTACATTGCTACATTGCTACATTGCTACATTGCTACATTGCTACATTGCTACATTGCTACATTGTACATTGCTACATTGCTACATTGCTGCAATGCATTGCAACATTGCATTGCTACATTGCAACATTGTATTGCTACATTGCAACATTGTATTGCTACATGGCAACAAATCATTGCTACATTGCAACATTACCAATTGCTAGATTGCATTGCTACATTGCTACATTGCATTGCTACATTGCTACATTGCATCGCTACATTGCTACATTGCATTGCTTCATTGCTACATTGAATTGCTACATTGCTACATTGCATTGATACATTGCTAAATTGCATTGCTACATTGCATTGCTACATTTCTACATTGCACCATTGCATTTCACCATTGCAACATTGTATTGCTACATTGCAACATTACATTGCTACATTGCAACATTGCATTGCTACATTGCAAAATTACATTGCTACATTACAACATTGCATTGCTACATTGCAACATTGCATTGCTACATTGCATTGCTACATTGCTACATTGCATTGCTACATTGCATTGCTACATTGCTACATTGCATTGCTACATTGCTACATTGCATCGCTACATTTCATTGCATTGCAACATTATATTGCTACATTGCTACCTTGCTACATTGCATTGCTACATTGCTACATTGCTACATTGCATTGCTACATTGCTACATTACAACATTGCATTGCTACATTGCAACATTGCATCGCTACATTTCATTGTATTGCTACATTGCATTGCTACATTTCTACATTGCATTGCTACATTGCAACATTGCATTGCTACATTGCAACATTGCATTGCTTACATTGCAACATTACATTGCTACATTGCAACATTACATTGCTACATTGCACCTATGCATTGCTACATTCCAACATTGCATTGCTACATTGCAACATTGCATTGGTACATTGCAACATTACATTGCTACATTGCAACATTGCATTGCTACATTACTACATTGCATTGCATTGATACATTGCATTGATACATTGCATTGCATTGCTATATTGCTACATTGCATTGCTGCATTGTATTGCTACATTGCTACATTGCCACATTGCTACATTGCCACATTGCCACATTGCTACATTGCATAGCTACATTGCATTGCATTGCTACATAGCATTGCTACATTGCAACATTGCAACATTGCATTGCTACATTGCAACATTGCATCGCTACATTGCACCATTGCATTGCTACATTGCATTTCTACATTGCTACATTGCATTGCTACATTGTATTGCTACAATGCTACATCGCATTGCTATATTGCTACATTGCAATATTGCTACATTGCAATATTGCTACATTGCAACATTGCTTTTCTAAATTGCAACATTGTATTGCTACATTGCAACATTGCATTGCTACATTGCTACATTGCATTGCTACATTGCAACATTGCATTGCTACATTGCAACATTGCATTGCTACATTGCTACATTGCATTGCTACATTGCTACATTACATTGCTACATTGCTACATTGTGTTGCTACATTGCTACATTGCATTGCTACATTGCATTGCTACATTGCAACATTGCATTGCTACATTGCTACATTGCATTGCTACATTGCATTGCATTGCTACATTGCATTGCATTGCTAATTTACATTGCTACATTGCTACATTGCATTGCTACATTGCTACATTACATGGCTTTGCTACATTGCTACATTGTATTGCTACATTGCTACATTGCATTGCTACATTGCTAGATTGCATTGCTACATTGCATTGCATTGCTACATTGGCTACACATTGCATTGCTACATTGCAACATTGCATTGCTACATTGCAACATTGCATTGCTACATTGCATTGCTACATTGCAACATTGCATTGCTACATTGCTACATTGCATTGCTACATTGCATTGCATTGCTACATTGCATTACATTGCTAATTTACATTGCTACATTGCTACATTGCATTGCTACATTTCTACATTACATGGCTTTGCTACATTGCTACATTGTATTGCTACATTGCTACATTGCATTGCTACATTGCTACATTACATTGCTACATTGCATTGCTACATTGCTACTTTGTATTGCTACATTGCATTGCTACATTGCATTGCTATATTGCAACATTGCATTGCTACGTTGCAACATTGCATTGCTACATTGAAAAATTGCATTGCTAAATTGCAACATTACATTGCTACACTGCAACATTACATTGCTACATTGCACCATTGCATTGCTACATTACAACATTTTATTGCTACATTGCAACATTGCATTGCTACATTGCCACATTGCATTGCTACATTGCATTGCTACATTGCAACATTGCATTGCTACATTGCTACATTGCATTGCTGCATTGTATTACTACATTGCTACATTGCCGCATTGCCACATTGCTACATTGCTACATTGATTTGCTACATTGCATTGCATTGCTACATTGCATTGCTACATTGCTAGATTGCATTGCTACATTCCAACATTGCATTGCTACATTGCAACATTGCATTGCTACATTGCTACATTGCATTTGTACATTGCTACATTGCATTGCTACATTGCATTGCATTGCTACATTGCAACATTGCATTGCTACATTGCTACATTGCATTGCTGCATTGTATTGCTGCATTGTATTACTACATTGCTACATTGCCGCATTGCCACATTGCTACATTGCTACATTGATTTGCTACATTGCATTGCATTGCTACATTGCATTGCTACATTGCTAGATTGCATTGCTACATTCCAACATTGCATTGCTACATTGCTACATTGCATTGCTACATTGCTACATTGCATTGCTACATTGCTACATTACATTGCTACATTGCTACATTGTGTTGCTAGATTGCTACATTGCATCGCTACATTGCATTGCTACATTGCAACATTGCAACATTGCATTGCTACAATGCATTGCATTGCTACATTGCATTGCATTACTAAGTTACTACATTGCTACATTGCATTGCTACATTGCTACATTACATGGCTTTGCTACATTGCTACATTGTATTGCTACATTGCTACATTGCATTGCTACATTGCTACATTACATTGCTACATTGCATTGCTACATTGCTACATTCTGTTGCTACATTGCTACATTGCATTGCTACATTGCATTGCTACATTGCTACATTGCATTAATACAATTGCTACATTGCATTGCTACATTGCATTGCATTGCTACATTGCATTGCATTGCTAAATTACATTGCTAAATTGCTACATTGCATTGCTACATTGCTACATTACATTGCTTTGCTACATTGCTACATTGTATTGCTACATTGCTACATTGCATTGCTACATTGCTACATTGCGTTGCTACGTTGCAACATTGCATTGCTACATTGCAAAATTGCATTGCTACATTGCAACATTTCATTGCTACATTGCAACATTGCATTGCTACATTGCATTGCTACATTGCTACATTGCACCATTGCATTTCACCATTGCAACATTGTATAGCTACATTGCCACATTACATTGCTACATTACAACATTGCATTGCTACATTGCAACATTGCATTGCTAAATTGCATTGTTGCATTGCTACATTGCATTGCTACATTGCAACATTGCATTGCTACATTGCTACATTGCTACATTGAATTGCTACATTGCTACATTGATGCCTTTCATTGCCACATTGCAACATTGCATTGCTACATTCCAACATTACATTGCTACATTGCTACATTGGTACATTGCATTGCTACATTGCTAAATTGCTACATTGCATTGCTACATTGTATTGCATTGCTACATTGTATTGTATTGCTACATTTCATTGCATTGCTATATTCATTGCTACATTGCACCATTGCATTGCTACATTGTATTGCATTGCTACATTGTATTGTATTGCTACATTTCATTGCATTGCTATATTCATTGCTACATTGCACCATTTCATTGGTGCATTGAAACATTGCATTGCTGCATTGAACTTTGCATTCCTACATTGCATTGCTACATTGCAACATTGCATTGCTACATTACATTGCTACATTGCTACATTGCATTGCTACATTGCATTGCTACATTGCTACCTTGCTACATTGTTACATTGCTATATTGCTACATTGCTACATTGCTGCATTGCATTGCAACATTGTATTGCTACATGGCAACAAATCTTTGCTACATTGCAACATTACCAGTTGCTAGATTGCATTGCTCATTGCACCATTACATTGCTACATTACAACATTACATTGCTACATTGCAACATTGCATTGCTACATTACATTGCTACATTGCTACATTGCTACATTGCTACATTGTACATTGCTACATTGCTACATTGCTGCAATGCATTGCAACATTGCATTGCTACATTGCAACATTGTATTGCTACATTGCAACATTGTATTGCTACATGGCAACAAATCATTGCTACATTGCAACATTACCAATTGCTAGATTGCATTGCTACATTGCTACATTGCATTGCTACATTGCTACATTGCATCGCTACATTGCTACATTGCATTGCTTCATTGCTACATTGAATTGCTACATTGCTACATTGCATTGATACATTGCTAAATTGCATTGCTACATTGCATTGCTACATTTCTACATTGCACCATTGCATTTCACCATTGCAACATTGTATTGCTACATTGCAACATTACATTGCAACATTGCAACATTACATTGCTACATTGCAAAATTACATTGCTACATTACAACATTGCATTGCTACATTGCAACATTGCATTGCTACATTGCATTGCTACGTTGCAATATTGCATTGCTACATTGCTACATTGCTACATTGCATTGCTACATTGCTACATTGCATCGCTACATTTCATTGCATTGCAACATTATATTGCTACATTGCTACCTTGCTACATTGCATTGCTACATTGCTACATTGCTACATTGCATTGCTACATTGCTACATTACAACATTGCATTGCTACATTGCAACATTGCATCGCTACATTTCATTGTATTGCTACATTGCATTGCTACATTTCTACATTGCATTGCTACATTGCAACATTGCATTGCTACATTGCAACATTGCATTGCTTACATTGCAACATTACATTGCCACATTGCAACATTACATTGCTACATTGCACCTATGCATTGCTACATTCCAACATTGCATTGCTACATTGCAACATTGCATTGGTACATTGCAACATTACATTGCTACATTGCAACATTGCATTGCTACATTACTACATTGCATTGCATTGATACATTGCATTGATACATTGCATTGCATTGCTACATTGCTACATTGCATTGCTGCATTGTATTGCTACATTGCTACATTGCCACATTGCTACATTGCTACATTGCTACATTGCTACATTGCATTGCTACATTGCATTGCATTGCTACATTGCATTGCTACATTGCATTGCTACATTGCTAGATTTCATTGCTACATTGCAACATTGCATTGCTACATTGCACCATTGCATTGCTACATTGCATTTCTACATTGCTACATTGCATTGCTACATTGTATTGCTACAATGCTACATTGCATTGCTATATTGCTACATTGCAATATTGCTACATTGAAATATTGCTACATTGCAACATTGCTTTTCTAAATTGCAACATTGTTTCCTACATTGCAATATTGCATTGCTACATTACTACATTGCATTGCTACATTGCAACATTGCATTGCTACATTGCAACATTGCATTGCTACATTGCTACATTGCATTGCTACATTGCTACATTACATTTCTACATTGCTACATTGTGTTGCTACATTGCTACATTGCGTTGCTATATTGCATTGCTACATTGCAACATTGCATTGCTACATTGCTACATTGCATTGCTACATTGCATTGCATTGCTACATTGCATTGCATTGCTAATTTACATTGCTACATTGCTACATTGCATTGCTACATTGCTACATTACATGGCTTTGCTACATTGCTACATTGCATTGCTACATTGCATTGCTACATTACAACATTGCATTGCTACATTGCTACATTGCATTGCTGCATTGTATTGCTACATTGCTACATTGCGCATTGCCACATTGCTACATTGCTACATTTCATTGCTACATTGCATTGCATTGCTACATTGCATTGCTACATTGCTAGATTGCATTGCTACATTCCAACATTGCATTGCTACATTGCAACATTGCATTGCTACATTGCTACATTGCATTTGTACATTGCTACATTGCATTGCTACATTGCATTGCATTGCTACATTGCAACATTGCATTGTTACATTGCTACATTGCATTGCTACATTGCTACGTTGCATTGCTACATTGCTACATTACATTGCTACATTGCTACATTGTGTTGCTACATTGCTACATTGCATTGCTACATTGCATTGCTACATTGCAACATTGCATTGCTACATTGCTACATTGCATTGCTACATTGCATTGCATTGCTACATTGCATTGCATTGCTAATTTACATTGCTACATTGCTACATTGCATTGCTACATTACATGGCTTTGCTACATTGCTACATTGTATTGCTACATTGCTACATTGCATTGCTACATTGCTACATTACATTGCTACATTGCATTGCTACATTGCTACATTGCATTGCTACATTGCTACATTGCATTGCTATATTGCATTGCTACATTGCTACATTGCATTGCTACATTGCTACATTGAATTGCTACATTGCTACATTGCATTGATACATTGCTAAATTGCATTGCTACATTGCATTGCTACATTGCTACATTGCACCATTGCATTTCACCATTGCAACATTACATTGCTACATTGCAACATTACATTGCTACATTGCAACATTACATTGCTACATTGCAACATTACATTGCTACATTACAACATTGCATTGCTACATTGCAACATTGCATTGCTACATTGCATTGCTACATTGCAACATTGCATTGCTACATTGCTACATTGCTACATTGCATTGCTACATTGCTACATTGCATTGCTACATTGCTACATTGCTACATTGCTACATTGCTACATTGCATTGCTACATTGCTGCATTGCTACATTGCTACATTGCTACATTTCATTGCTACATTGCAACATTGCATTGCTACATTGCAACATTGCATCGCTACATTTCATTGCATTGCAACATTGCATTGCTACATTGCTACATTGCATTGCTACATTGCAACATTGCATTGCTACATTGCAACATTGCATTGCTACATTGCAACATTACATTGCTACATTGCAACATTACATTGCTACATTGCACCTATGCATTGCTACATTCCAACATTGCATTGCTACATTGCAACATTGCATTGCTACATTGCAACATTACATTGCTACATTGCAACATTGCATTGCTACATTACTACATTGCATTGCATTGATACATTGCATTGATACATTGCATTGCATTGCTACATTGCTACATTGCATTGCTGCATTGTATTGCTACATTGCTACATTGCCACATTGCTACATTGCCACATTGCCACATTGCTACATTGCATAGCTACATTGCATTGCATTGCTACATTGCATTGCTACATTGCAACATTGCAACATTGCATTGCTACATTGCAACATTGCATCGCTACATTGCACCATTGCATTGCTACATTGCATTTCTACATTGCTACATTGCATTGCTACATTGTATTGCTACAATGCTACATCGCATTGCTATATTGCTACATTGCAATATTGCTACATTGAAATATTGCTACATTGCAACATTGCTTTTCTAAATTGCAACATTGTTTCCTACATTGCAATATTGCATTGCTACATTGCTAGATTGCATTGCTACATTGCAACATTGCATTGCTACATTGCAACATTGCATTGCTACATTGCTACATTGCATTGCTACATTGCTACATTACATTGCTACATTGCTACATTGTGTTGCTACATTGCTACATTGCATTGCTACATTGCATTGCTACATTGCAACATTGCATTGCTACATTGCTACATTGCATTGCTACATTGCATTGCATTGCTACATTGCATTGCATTGCTAATTTACATTGCTACATTGCTACATTGCATTGCTACATTGCTACATTACATGGCTTTGCTACATTGCTACATTGCATTGCTACATTGCATTGCTACATTACAACATTGCATTGCTACATTGCTACATTGCATTGCTGCATTGTATTACTACATTGCTACATTGCCGCATTGCCACATTGCTACATTGCTACATTGATTTGCTACATTGCATTGCATTGCTACATTGCATTGCTACATTGCTAGATTGCATTGCTACATTCCAACATTGCATTGCTACATTGCAACATTGCATTGCTACATTGCTACATTGCATTGTACATTGCTACATTGCATTGCTACATTGCATTGCATTGCTACATTGCAACATTGCATTGCTACATTGCTACATTGCATTGCTACATTGCTACATTGCATTGCTACATTGCTACATTACATTGCTACATTGCTACATTGTGTTGCTACATTGCTACATTGCATTGCTACATTGCATTGCTACATTGCAACATTGCATTGCTACATTGCTACATTGCATTGCTACATTGCATTGCATTGCTACATTGCATTGCATTGCTAAGTTACATTGCTACATTGCATTGCTACATTGCTACATTACATGGCTTTGCTACATTGCTACATTGTATTGCTACATTGCTACATTGCATTGCTACATTGCTACATTACATTGCTACATTGCATTGCTACATTGCTACATTGTGTTGCTACATTGCTACATTGCATTGCTACATTGCATTGCTACATTGCTACATTGCATTGCTACATTGCTACATTGCATTGCTACATTGCATTGCATTGCTACATTGCATTGCATTGCTACATTACATTGCTAAATTGCTACATTGCATTGCTACATTGCTACATTACATTGCTTTGCTACATTGCTACATTGTATTGCTACATTGCTACATTGCATTGCTACATTGCTACATTGCGTTGCTACGTTGCAACATTGCATTGCTACATTGCAAAATTGCATTGCTACATTGCAACATTTCATTGCTACATTGCAACATTGCATTGCTACATTGCAACATTGCATTGCTACATTGCTACATTGCACCATTGCATTTCACCATTGCAACATTGTATTGCTACATTGCAACATTACATTGCTACATTGCAACATTACATTGCTACATTGCCACATTACACTGCTACATTACAACATTGCATTGCTACATTGCAACATTGCATTGCTACATTGCATTGCTGCATTGCTACATTGCAACATTGTATTGCTACATGGCAACAAATCATTGCTACATTGCAACATTACCAATTGCTAGATTGCATTGCTACGTTGCTACATTGCATTGCTACATTGCTACATTGCATTGCTACATTGCTACATTGCATTGCTACATTGCTACATTGCATTGATACATTGCTAAATTGCATTGCTACATTGCATTGCTACATTGCTACATTGCACCATTGGATTTCACCATTGCAACATTGTATTGCTACATTGCAACATTACATTGCAACATTGCAACATTACATTGCTACATTGCAACATTACATTGGTACATTACAACATTGCATTCTACATTGCAACATTGCATTGCTACATTGCATTGCTGCATTGCTACATTGCATTGCTACATTGCAACATTGCATTGCTACATTGCTACATTGCTACATTGCATTGCTACATTGCTACATTGCATCGCTACATTTTATTGCATTGCAACATTGCATTGCTACATTGCTACCTTGCTACATTGCATTGCTACATTGCTACATTGCATTGCTACATTGCTACATTGCTACATTACAACATTGCGTTGCTACATTGCTACATTGCAACATTACATTGCTACATTACAACATTGCATTGCTACATTGCAACATTGCATTGCTACATTGCATTGCTGCATTGCTACATTGCATTGCTACATTGCAACATTGCATTGCTACATTGCTACATTGCTACATTGCATTGCTACATTGCTACATTGCATCGCTACATTTCATTGCATTGCAACATTGCATTGCTACATTGCTACCTTGCTACATTGCATTGCTACATTGCTACATTGCATTGCTACATTGCTACATTGCTACATTACAACATTGCATTGCTACATTGCAACATTGCATCGCTACATTTCATTGTATTGCTACATTGCATTGCTACATTTCTACATTTCATTGCTACATTGCAACATTGCATTGCTACATTGCAACATTGCATTGCTACATTGCAACATTGCATTGCTACATTCCAACATTGCATTGTTACATTGCAACATAGCATTGCTACATTGCAACATTACATTGCTACATTGCAACATTGCATTGCTACATTACATTGCTACATTGCTACCTTGCTACATTGTTACATTGCTATATTGCTACATTGCTACATTGCTGCATTGCATTGCAACATTGCATTGCTACATTGCAACAATACATTGCTATATTGCAACATTACCAATTGCTAGATTGCATTGCTACATTGTTACATTGCATTGCTACATAGCTACATTGCATTGCTGAATTGCTACATTGAATTGCTACATTGCTACATTGCATTGATACATTGTTAAATTGCATTGCTACATTGCTACATTGCATTGCTACATCGCATTGCAACATTGCAACATTGCATTGCTACGTTGCATTGCTACATTGCTACATTGCACCATTGCATTTCACCATTGCAACATTGTATTGCTACATTGCAACATTACATTGCTACATTGCAACATTACATTGCTACATTGCAACATTGCATTGCTACATTGCATTGCTACATTGCAACATTGCAATGCTACATTGCTACATTGCATTGCATTGCTACATTGTTACATTACATTGCTACATTGCATTGCTACATTTCTACATTTCATTGCTACATTGCAACATTGCATTGCTACATTGCAACATTGCATTGCTACATTGCAACATTGCATTGCTACATTCCAACATTGCATTGTTACATTGCAACATAGCATTGCTACATTGCAACATTACATTGCTACATTGCAACATTGCATTGCTACATTACATTGCTACATTGCTACCTTGCTACATTGTTACATTGCTATATTGCTACATTGCTACATTGCTGCATTGCATTGCAACATTGCATTGCTACATTGCAACAATACATTGCTATATTGCAACATTACCAATTGCTAGATTGCATTGCTACATTGCTACATTGCATTGTTACATAGCTACATTGCATTGCTGAATTGCTACATTGAATTGCTACATTGCTACATTGCATTGATACATTGTTAAATTGCATTGCTACATTGCTACATTGCATTGCTACATCGCATTGCAACATTGCAACATTGCATTGCTACGTTGCATTGCTACATTGCTACATTGCACCATTGCATTTCACCATTGCAACATTGTATTGCTACATTGCAACATTACATTGCTACATTGCAACATTACATTGCTACATTGCAACATTGCATTGCTACATTGCATTGCTACATTGCAACATTGCAATGCTACATTGCTACATTGCATTGCATTGCTACATTGTTACATTACATTGCTACATTGCATTGCTACATTGCTACATTGCACCATTGCATTGCTACATTGCAACATTTTATTGCTACATTGCTACATTGCATTGCTACATTGCACCATTGCATTGCTACATTGCAACATTTAATTGCTACATTGCAACTTTGCATTGCTACATTGCAACATCAAATTGCCACATTGTAACATTACATTGCTACATTGCACCAATGCATTGCTACATTGCACCAATGCATTGCTACATTACAACATTACATTGCTACATTGCAACATTGCATTGCTACATTGCTACATTGCTACATTGCTACATTGCTACATTGCATTGCTACATTGCCTTGCATTGCTACATTGAATTGCTACGTTGCATTGCTACATTGCTACTTTGTATTGCTACATTGTATTGCTACATTGCATTGTTACATTGCATTGCTACATTGCAACATTGCATTGATACATTGCAAAATTGCATTGCTACATTGCAACATTACATTGCTACATTGCAACATTACATTGCTGCATTGCACCATTGCATTGCTACATTGCAACATTACATTGCTACATTGAAAAATTACATTGCTGCATTGCACCATTGCATTGCTACATTACAACATTGCATTGCTACATTTCAACATTGCATTGCTACATTACTACATTGCATTGCATTGCTACATTGCCTTGATACATTGCATTGCATTGCTACATTGCAACATTGCATGGCTACATTGCTACATTGCATTGCTGCATTGTATTGCTACATTGCTACATTGCCACATTGCTACATTGCCACATTGCTACATTGCTACATTGCTACATTGCATAGCTACATTGCATTGCATTGCTATATTGCATTGCTACATTGCTAGATTGTATTGCTACATTGCAACATTGCAACATTGCATTGCTACATTGGAACATTGCATTGCTAAATTGCACCATTGCATTGCTACATTGCATTTCTACATTGCTACATTGCATTGCTACATTGTATTGCTACAATGCTACATCGCATTGCTATATTGCTACATTGCAACATTGCTTTTCTAAATTGCAACATTGCATTGCTACATTGCAACATTGCATTGCTACATTGCAACATTGCATTGCTACATTGCATTGCTACAATGCATTGCATTGCTACATTGCATTGCATTGCTAAGTTACATTGCTACATTGCTACATTGCATTGCTACATTGCTACATTACATGGCTTTGCTACATTGCTACATTGTATTGCTACATTGCTACATTGCATTGCTACATTGCTACATTACATTGCTACATTGCATTGCTACATTGCTACATTCTGTTGCTACATTGCTACATTGCATTGCTACATTGCATTGCTACATTGCTACATTGCATTAATACAATTGCTACATTGCATTGCTACATTGCATTGCATTGCTACATTGCATTGCATTGCTAAATTACATTGCTAAATTGCTACATTGCATTGCTACATTGCTACATTACATTGCTTTGCTACATTGCTACATTG
Source organism: Chrysogorgia sp. JL179-B06 (assembly GCA_035772405.1). Taxonomy (NCBI): domain Eukaryota; kingdom Metazoa; phylum Cnidaria; class Anthozoa; order Scleralcyonacea; family Chrysogorgiidae; genus Chrysogorgia; species Chrysogorgia sp. JL179-B06. Next base: position 157,788 of record JAYKKM010000214.1, on the reverse strand, counting down.
TATTGCTACATTGCTACATTGCATTGCTACATTGCTACATTGCTACATTGCGTTGCTACGTTGCAACATTGCATTGCTACATTGCAAAATTGCATTGCTACATTGCAACATTTCATTGCTACATTGCAACATTGCATTGCTACATTGCATTGCTACATTGCTACATTGCACCATTGCATTTCACCATTGCAACATTGTATAGCTACATTGCAACATTACATTGCTACATTGCCACATTACATTGCTACATTGCAACATTACGTTGCTACATTGCAACATTGCATTGCTGCATTCCAACATTACATTACAACATTGCATTGCTACATTGCAACATTGCATTGCTAAATTGCATTGCTGCATTGCTACATTGCATTGCTACATTGCAACATTGCATTGCTACATTGCTACATTGCTACATTGAATTGCTACATTGCTACATTGATACATTTCATTGCCACATTGCAACATTGCATTGCTACATTCCAACATTACATTGCTACATTGCTACATTGGTACATTGCATTGCTACATTGCTACATTGCTAAATTGCATTGCTACATTGTATTGTGTTGCTACGTTTCATTGCATTGCTATATTCATTGCTACATTGCACCATTTCATTGGTGCATTGAAACATTGCATTGCTACATTGCAACTTTGCATTGCTACATTGCACCATTGCATTGCTACATTGCAACATTGCATTGCTACATTGCAACATTGCATTGCTACATTACATTGCTACATTGCTACATTGCATTGCTACATTGCATTGCTACATTGCTACCTTGCTACATTGTTACATTGCTATATTGCTACATTGCTACATTGCTGCATTCATTGGAACATTGTATTGCTACATTGCAACAAATCATTGCTACATTGCAACATTACCAATTGCTAGATTGCATTGCTCATTGCACCATTACATTGCTACATTGCAACATTGCATTGCTACATTGCAACATTGCATTGCTACATTGCAACATTGTATTGCTACATTGCAACAAATCATTGCTACATTGCAACATTACCAATTGCTAGATTGCATTGCTACATTGCTACATTGCATTGCTACATTGCTACATTGCATTGCTACATTGCTACATTGCATTGCTTCATTGCTACATTGAATTGCTACATTGCTACATTGCATTGATACATTGCTAAATTGCATTGCTACATTGCATTGCTACATTGCTACATTGCACCATTGCATTTCACCATTGCAACATTGTATTGCTACATTGCAACATTACATTGCTACATTGCAACATTACATTGCTACATTGCAACATTACATTGCTACATTGCAACATTGCATTGCTACATTGCAACATTGCATTGCTACATTGCATTGCTACATTGCAACATTGCATTGCTACATTGCTACATTGCTACATTGCATTGCTACATTGCTACATTGCATTGCTACATTTCATTGCATTGCAACATTATATTGCTACATTGCTACATTGCTACATTGCATTGCTACATTGCTACATTGCTACATTGCATTGCTACATTGCTACATTACAACATTGCATTGCTACATTGCAACATTGCATCGCTACATTTCATTGTATTGCTACATTGCATTGCATTGCTACATTGCATTGCTACATTGCAACATTGCATTGCTACATTGCAGCATTGCATTGCTACATTGCAACATTGCATTGCTACATTGCAACATTACATTGCTACATTGCAACATTACACTGCTACATTGCACGTATGCATTGCTACATTCCAACATTGCATTGCTACATTGCAACATTGCATTGCTACATTGCAACATTACATTGCTACATTGCAACATTGCATTGCTACATTACATTGCTACATTGCTACATTGCATTGCTACATTGTACATTGCATTGCATTGCTACATTGCATTGCTGTATTGTATTGCTACATTGCTACATTGCAACATTGCTACATTGCTACATTGCTACATTGCTACATTGCATTGCTACATTGCATTGCATTGCTACATTGCATTGCTACATTGCAACATTGCAACATTGCATTGCTACATTGCAACATTGCATTGCTACATTGCAACATTGCATTGCTACATTGCATTTCTACATTGCTACATTGCATTGCTACATTGTATTGCTACAATGCTACATCGCATTGCTATATTGCTACATTGCAATATTGCTACATTGCAATATTGCTACATTGCAATATTGCTACATTGCAACATTGCTTTTCTAAATTGCAACATTGTTTCCTACATTGCAACATTGCATTGCTACATTGCTAGATTGCATTGCTACATTGCAACATTGCATTGCTACATTGCAACATTGCATTGCTACATTGCTACATTGCATTGCTACGTTGCTACATTACATTGCTACATTGCTACATTGTGTTGCTACATTGCTACATTGCATTGCTACATTGCATTGCTACATTGCAACATTGAATTGCTACATTGCTACATTGCATTGCTACATTGCATTGCATTGCTACATTGCATTGCATTGCTACATTGCATTGCATTGCTAATTTACATTGCTACATTGCTACATTGCATTGCTACATTGCTACATTACATGGCTTTGCTACATTGCTACATTGTATTGCTACATTGCTACATTGCATTGCTACATTGCAAAATTGCATTGCTACATTGCAACATTGCATTGCTACATTGCAACATTGCATTGCTACATTGCTACATTGCATTGCTACATTGCTACATTACATTGCTACATTGCATTGCTACATTGCTACTTTGTATTGCTACATTGCATTGCTACATTGCATTGCTACATTGCAACATTGCATTGCTACGTTGCAACATTGCATTGCTACATTGCAAAATTGCATTGCTACATTGCAACATTACATTGCTACATTGCAACATTACATTGCTACATTGCACCATTGCATTGCTACATTACAACATTTTATTGCTACATTGCAACATTGCATTGCTACATTGCCACATTGCATTGCTAGATTGCATTGCTACATTGCAACATTGCATTGCTACATTGCTACATTGCATTGCTGCATTGTATTACTACATTGCTACATTGCCGCATTGCCACATTGCTACATTTGCTACATTGCTTTGCTACATTGCATTGCATTGCTACATTGCATTGCTACATTGCTAGATTGCATTGCTACATTGCAACATTGCATTGCTACATTGCAACATTGCATTGCTACATTGCTACATTGCTTTGCTACATTGCATTGCATTGCTACATTGCATTGCTACATTGCTAGATTGCATTGCTACATTGCAACATTGCATTGCTACATTGCAACATTGCATTGCTACATTGCTACATTGCATTTGTACATTGCTACATTGCATTGCTACATTGCATTGCATTGCTACATTGCAACATTGCATTGTTACATTGCTACATTGCATTGCTACATTGCTACATTGCATTGCTACATTGCTACATTACATTGCTACATTGCTACATTGTGTTGCTACATTGCTACATTGCATTGCTACATTGCATTGCTACATTGCAACATTGCATTGCTACATTGCTACATTGCATTGCTACATTGCATTGCATTGCTACATTGCATTGCATTGCTAATTTATATTGCTACATTGCTACATTGCATTGCTACATTACATGGCTTTGCTACATTGCTACATTGTATTGCTACATTGCTACATTGCATTGCTACATTGCTACATTACATTGCTACATTGCATTGCTACATTGTTACATTGCGTTGCTACATTGCTAATTGCATTGCTACATTGCAACATTGCATTGCTACATTGCTACATTGCATTGCTGCATTGTATTGCTACATTGCTACATAGCCGCATTGCCACATTGGTACATTGCTACATTGCATTGCTACATTGCATTGCATTGCTACATTGCATTGCTACATTGCTAGATTGCATTGCTACATTGCAACATTGCATTGCTACATTGCAACATTGCATTGCTACATTGCTGTATTGCATTGCTACATTGCTACATTACATTGCTTTGCTACATTGCTACATTGTATTGCTACATTGCTACATTGCATTGCTACATTGCTACATTGCGTTGCTACGTTGCAACATTGCATTGCTACTTTGCAAAATTGCATTGCTACATTGCAACATTTCATTGCAACATTGCAACATTTCATTGCTACATTGCAACATTGCATTGCTACATTGCTACATTGCACCATTGCATTTCACCATTGCAACATCGTATTGCTACTTTGCAACATTACATTGCTACATTGCAACATTACATTGCTACATTGCCACATTACACTGCTACATTACAACATTGCATTGCTACATTGCAACATTGCATTGCTACATTGCATTGCTGCATTGCTACATTGCAACATTGTATTGCTACATGGCAACAAATCGTTGCTACATTGCAACATTACCAATTGCTAGATTGCATTGCTACGTTGCTACATTGCATTGCTCCATTGCTACATTTCATTGCTTCATTGCTACATTAAATTGCTACATTGCTACATTGCATTGATACATTGCTAAATTGCATTGCTACATTGCATTGCTACATTGCTACATTGCACCATTGGATTTCACGATTGCAACATTGTATTGCTACATTGCAACATTACATTGCAACATTGCAACATTACATTGCTACATTGCAACATTACATTGGTACATTACAACATTGCATTGCTACATTGCAACATTGCATTGCTACATTGCATTGCTGCATTGCTACATTGCATTGCTACATTGCAACATTGCATTGCTACATTGCTACATTGCTACATTGCATTGCTACATTGCTACATTGCATCGCTACATTTTATTGCATTGCAACATTGCATTGCTACATTGCTACCTTGCTACATTGCATTGCTACATTGCTACATTGCATTGCTACATTGCTACATTGCTACATTACAACATTGCGTTGCTACATTGCTACATTGCTACATTGCATTGCTACATTTCTACATTGCATTGCTACATTGCAACATTGCATTGCTACATTGCAACATTGCATTGCTACATTGCGACATTGCATTGCTACATTCCAACATTGCATTGTTACATTGCAACATTGTATTGCTACATTGCAACATTACATTGCTACATTGCAACATTGCATTGCTACATTACATTGCTACATTGCTACATTGCTACATTGCTACATTGCTGCATTGCTGCATTGCTGCATTGCTGCATTGCTGCATTGCTGCATTGCTGCATTGCATTGCATTGCTTTGCTACATTGCAACATTGCATTGCTACATTGCAACAATACATTGCTATATTGCAACATTACCAATTGCTACATGGCATTGCTACATTGCATTGCTGAATTGCTACATTGAATTGCTACATTGCTACATTGCATTGATACATTGCTAAATTGCATTGCTACATTGCTACATTGCATTGCTACATCGCATTGTAACATTGCAACATTGCATTGCTACGTTGCATTGCTACATTGCTACATTGCACCATTGCATTTCACCATAGCAACATTGTATTGCTACATTTCAACATTACATTGCTACATTGCAACATTACATTGCTACATTGCAACATTGCATTGCTACATTGCATTGCTACATTGCAACATTGCAATGCTACATTGCTACGTTGCATTGCTACATTGTTACATTACATTGCTACATTGCATTGCTACATTGCTACATTGCACCATTGCATTGCTACATTGCAACATTGTATTGCTACATTGCTATATTGCATTGCTACATTGCACCATTGCATTGCTACATTGCAACATTTAATTGCCACATTGTAACTTTGCATTGCTACATTGCAACATCAAATTGCCACATTGTAACATTACATTGCTACATTGCACCAATGCATTGCTACATTGCACCAATGCATTGCTACATTACAACATTACATTGCTACATTGCAACATTGCATTGCTACATTGCTACATTGCTACATTGCTACATTGCTACATTGCATTGCTACATTGCATTGCTTTGCTACATTGCATTGCTACATTGCTAGATTGCATTGCTACATTGCAACATTGCATTGCTAAATTGCACCATTGCATTGCTACATTGCATTTCTACATTGCTACATTGCATTGCTACATTGTATTGCTACAATGCTACATCGCATTGCTATATTGCTACATTGCAACATTGCTTTTCTAAATTGCAACATTGCATTGCTATATTGCAACATTGCATTGCTACATTGCAACATTGCATTGCTACATTGCAACATTGCATTGCTACATTGCTACATTGCATTGCTACATTGCTACATTGCTACATTGCTACATTGCTATATTGCATTGTTACATTGCTACATTGCATTGCTACATTGCATTGCATTGCTACATTGAATTGCTACGTTGCATTGCTGCATTGCTACATTGCATTGCTACATTGCTACATTACATTGCTACATTGCATTGCTACATTGCTACTTTGTATTGCTACATTGCGTTGCTACATTGCATTGCTATATTGCAACATTGCATTGCTACGTTGCAACATTGCATTGCTACATTGCAAAATTGCATTGCTACATTGCAACATTACATTTCTACACTGCAACATTACATTGCTACCTTGCACCATTGCATTGCTACATTACAACATTTTATTGCTACATTGCAACATTGCATTGCTACATTGCCACGCTACATTGCTACATTGCATTGCTATATTGCAACATTGCAACTTTGCATTGCTACATTGCTACATTGCATTGCTACATTGCATTGCATTGCTACATTGCAACATTGCATTGCTACATTGCTACATTGCATTGCTACATTGCTACATTGCATTGCTACATTGCTACATTACATTGCTACATTGCTACATTGTGTTGCTACATTGCTACATTGCATTGCTACATTGCATTGCTACATTGCAACATTGCAACATTGCATTGCTACAATGCATTGCATTGCTACATTGCATTGCATTGCTAAGTTACATTGCTACATTGCTGCATTGCATTGCTACATTGCTACATTACATGGCTTTCCTACATTGCTACATTGTATTGCTACATGCTACATTGCTACATTACATTGCTACATTGCATTGCTACATTGCTACATTCTGTTGCTTCATTGCTACATTGCATTGCTACATTGCATTGCTACATTGCATTGCTACATTGCTACATTGCATTAATACATTGCTACATTGCATTGCTACATTGCATTGCATTGCTACATTGCATTGCATTGCTAAATTACATTGCTAAATTGCTACATTGCATTGCTACATTGCGACATTACATTGCTTTGCTACATTGCTACATTGTATTGCTACATTGCTACATTGCATTGCTACATTGCTACATTGCGTTGCTACGTTGCAACATTGCATTGCTACATTGCAAAATTGCATTGCTACATTGCAACATTTCATTGCTACATTGCAACATTGCATTGCTACATTGCATTGCTACATTGCTACATTGCGCCATTGCATTTCACCATTGCAACATTGTATTGCTACATTGCAACATTACATTGCTACATTGCCACATTACATTGCTACATTACAACATTGCATTGCTACATTGCAACATTGCATTGCTACATTGCATTGCTGCATTGCTACATTGCATTGCTACATTGCAACATTGCATTGCTACATTGCTACATTGCTACATTGAATTGCTACATTGCTACATTGATACATTTCATTGCCACATTGCAACATTGCATTACTACATTCCAACATTACATTGCTACATTGCTACATTGGTACATTGCATTGTTACATTGCTAAATTGCTACATTGCATTGCTACATTGTATTGCATTGCTACATTGTATTGTATTGCTACATTTCATTGCATTGCTATATTCATTGCTACATTGCACCATTTCATTGGTGCATTGAAACATTGCATTGCTACATTGAACTTTGCATTGCTACATTGAACCATTGCATTGCTACATTGCAACATTGCATTGCTACATTGCAACATTGCATTGCTACATTACATTGCTACATTGCTACATTGCATTGCTACATTGCATTGCTACATTGCTACCTTGCTACTCAGGTACATTAATGCCTGGCTCCATGGCCATTTTAGTCGAAAAAAACATTAAATTCAATAAAATATTTGCAGCTCATTATTGAGAAGTCATTCAAGTTGCGTTAGGACAACATAATTTTTCTACGTTTTGTTTTAATTTTGTTGTCATGGAAACTCGTCACGTGACGTCACACCATCGAAATAAACATGACCGTGAAAGATCGCTCTTGCAGACAGACAAAAGTAACATGAAACGGGTTGTCCTTATGCATGTAGGTAGCTCAGTAGTTGTAGTTTATGGTACAAACTTGCTATCAAGGCGCTATTTGATAGTTTATTCGAAATTAATGAAATCCTGAGGAAACGAGGCGCATGTGAACCATATTTTGCAATTATCTCGATATATTTTACATAAGGACAACCTGGCAAGTTTGCGCAATCTACTGCGATATTAGTTCTATCAATCTTGCTACTTTTCTACAGGTAATCAATAAGATTTGTCTGTCTGCGAAGCGAACGTGTTTTGTTAACGACGAATCGCGATTTGACCGCCATTATATTTCCGCGCCTGTCGTTATTTTGGTGCCGCAAATATTCAAATACTAATACATATAGATGTATCACACTGTCATAGACGGATACAGAGTTTATTGATATGAAAGGCGAGAATGTAACTGACTGTCATTATTTGTGATGCTTTTAGTTAAGTTTGCGATGGTTTTTAGTTTTATTCATCCGCACGCATACGGATTTGCTAGAGTTTCCGCCTGGCAAATACCTAAACAGGAAGACGGAGAAGTAAACGACGAGACAGCTCGACAACGCATCTAGTGCGTCAAAAGGACGAGCGACTCAGACGTTATTGTAAGGTGTTTAAAGGCAATGAGAACTTTAGTAAACCACACGCTCAAAGCTCAAATGAAACCATCAACATAAACAAGATGCTTTTTGAATGCTAACTCGATGCATGTAACAAGCATTCAGCTCAAATTTTATACCAATAGTACTTGACACGCATGCATAACTCAAATGCCATCCCAAATTAAAAATGAAGCTCTTAGCAGTAATCTATTTTTAAATTGGTACGGCATAGAGTATCTTTGCTCCATATTCATTTTGAAACATGTGAATTTGCAAGATTTGCGCTTTAGCAGATATATGACCGCCAAATTTGTAAACAAAGCTGTAAATCGAGAGTCAGGCAGGAGTCATGTTTCATGAAGAAGAGATGCATCTGAGCCCGGCGCCATACGCTGATATAGGTTAATAACAGGGATATAGCGCAATACTAAAGTCATACAAAGGTAGCGCGAACGCCACTGTTATAGACAGGATAACTGTCGTCTAAAAATATATATATTTGACAGTATTCATTTCTTCCTACAAAATCTCTATTTTATTTGTCGCCACGCGCGCGCGCGGTTCTTGCGGGAAGTACGCTGTCTAGAACGTGGAGGGAGCCAGGCATTAATACACCTGAGTACATTGTTACATTGCTATATTGCTACATTGCTACATTGCTGCATTGCATTGCAACATTGTATTGCTACATGGCAACAAATCTTTGCTACATTGCAACATTACCAATTGCTAGATTGCATTGCTAAATTGCTACATTGCATTACTACATTGCACCATTGCATTGCTACATTGCAACATTACATTGCTACATTACAACATTGCATTGCTACATTACATTGCTACATTGCTACATTGCCACATTGTTACATTGCTACATTGCTACATTGCTACATTGCTGCAATGCATTGCAACATTGCATTGCTACATTGCAACATTGTATTGCTACATGGCAACAAATCATTGCTACATTGCAACATTACCAATTGCTAGATTGCATTGCTACATTGCTACATTTCATTGCTACATTGCTACATTGCATTGCTTCATTGCTACATTGAATTGCTACATTGCTACATTGCATTGATACATTGTTAAATTGCATTGCTACATTGCATTGCTACATTTCTACATTGCACCATTGCATTTCACCATTGCAACATTGTATTGCTACATTGCAACATTACATTGCAACATTCCAATATTACATTGCTACATTGCAACATTACATTGCTACATTACAAAATTATATTGCTACATTGCAACATTGCATTGCTACATTGCATTGCTGCATTGCTACATTGCATTGCTACGTTGCAACATTGCATTGCTACATTGCTACATTGCTACATTGCATTGCTACATTGCTACATTGCATCGCTACATTTCATTGCATTGCAACATTATATTGCTACATTGCAACCTTGCTACATTGCATTGCTACATTGCTACATTGCTACATTGCATTGCTACATTGCTACATTACAACATTGCATTGCTACATTGCAACATTGCATCGCTACATTTCATTGTATTGCTACATTGCATTGCTACATTTCTACATTGCATTGCTACATTGCAACATTGCATTGCTACATTGCAACATTGCATTGCTACATTGCAACATTGCATTGCTACATTGCAACATTACATTGCCACATTGCAACATTACATTGCTACATTGTACCTATGCATTGCTACATTACAACATTGCATTGCTACATTGCAACATTGCATTGGTACATTGCAACATTACATTGCTACATTGCAACATTGCATTGCTACATTACTACATTGCATTGCATTGCTACATTGCATTGATACATTGCATTGCATTGCTACATTGCAACATTGCATTGCTACATTGCTACATTGCATTGCTGCATTGTATTTCTACATTGCTACATTGCTACATTGCTACATTGCCACATTGCTACATTGCAACATTGCATAGCTACATTGCATTGCATTGCCATATTGCATTGCTACATTGCTAGATGGCATTGCTACATTGCAACATTGCAACATTGCATTGCTACATTGCAATATTGCATTGCTACATTGCACCATTGCATTGCTACATTGCATTTCTACATTGCTACATTGCATTGCGACATTGTATTGCTACAATGCTACATCGCATTGCTATATTGCTACATTGCAACATTGCTTTTCTAAATTGCAACATTGTTTCCTACATTGCAACATTGCATTGCTACATTGCAACATTGCATTGCTACATTGCAACATTGCATTGCTACATTGCAACATTGCATTGCTACATTGCAACATCGCATTGCTACATTGCTACGTTGCATTGCTACATTGCTACATTGCTACATTGCTACATTGCTATATTGCATTGCTACATTGCTACATTGCATTGCTACATTGCATTGCATTGCTACATTGAATTGCTACGTTGCATTGCTACATTGCTACATTGCATTGCTACATTGCAACATTGTATTGCTACATGGCAACAAATCATTGCTACATTGCAACATTACCAATTGCTAGATTGCATTGCTACATTGCTACATTGCATTGCTACATTGCTACATTGCATTGCTACATTGCTACATTGCTTTGCTTCATTGCTACATTGAATTGCTACATTGATACATTGCATTGATACATTGCTAAATTGCATTGCTACAATGCATTGCTACATTTCTACATTGCACCATTGCATTTCACCATTGCAACATTGTATTGCTACATTGCAACATTACATTGCAACATTGCAATATTACATTGCTACATTGCAACATTACATTGCTACATTACAACATTGCATTGCTACATTGCAACATTGCATTGCTACCTTGCATTGCTGCATTGCTATATTGCATTGCTACGTTGCAACATTGCATTGCTACATTGCTACATTGCTACATTGCATTGCTACATTGCTACATTGCATCGCTACATTTCATTGCATTGCAACATTATATTGCTACATTGCTACCTTGCTACATTGCATTGCTACATTGCTACATTGCTACATTGCATTGCTACATTGCTACATTACAACATTGCATTGCTACATTGCAACATTGCATCGCTACATTTCATTGTATTGCTACATTGCATTGCTACATTGCTACATTGCATTGCTACATTGCAACATTGCATTGCTACATTGCAACATTGCATTGCTACATTGCAACATTGCATTGCTACATTGCAACATTACATTGCTACATTGCACCTATGCATTGCTACATTCCAACATTGCATTGGTACATTGCAACATTGCATTGGTACATTGCAACATTACATTGCTACATTGCAACATTGCATTGTTACATTACTACATTGCATTGCATTGCTACATTGCATTGATACATTGCATTGCATTGCTACATTGCAACATTGGATTGCTACATTGCTACATTGCATTGCTGCATTGTATTGCTACATTGCTACATTGCCACATTGCTACATTGCCACATTGCTACATTGCTACATTGCATAGCTACATTGCATTGCATTGCTACAATTGCATTGCTACATTGCTAGATTGCATTGCTACATTGCAACATTGCAACATTGCATTGCTACATTGCAACATTGCATTGCTACATTGCACCATTGCATTGCTACATTGAATTTCTACATTGCTACATTGCATTGCTACATTGTATTGCTACAATGCTACATCGCATTGCTATATTGCTACATTGCAACATTGCATTTCTAAATTGCAACATTGTTTCCTACATTGCAACATTGCATTGCTACATTGCAACATTGCATTGCTACATTGCAACATTGCATTGCTACATTGCAACATTGCATTGCTACATTGCTACATAGCTACATTGCTATATTGCATTGCTACATTGCTACATTGCATTGCTACATTGCATTGCATTGCTACATTGAATTTCTACGTTGCATTGCTACATTGCTACATTGCATTGCTACATTGCTACATTACATTGCTACATTGCAACATTACATTGCTACACTGCATTGCTACATTGCTACATTGCAATGCTGCATTGTATTGCTACATTGCTACATTGTCGCATTGCCACATTGCTACATTGCTACATTGCATTGCTACATTGCATTGCATTGCTAAATGTAGCAATGTAAATTAGCTATGCAATGGCATTGCTACATTGCTAGATTGCATTGCTACATTGCAACATTGCATTGCTACATTGCAACATTGCATTGCTACATTGCTACATTGCATTTCTACATTGCTACATTGCATTGCTACATTGCATTGCATTGCATTGCTACATAGCAACATTGCATTGCTACATTGCTACATTGCATTGCTACATTGCTACATTGCATTGCTACATTGCTACATTGTGTTGCTACATTGCTACATTGCATTGCTACATTGCATTGCTACATTGCAACATTGCATTGCTACATTGATACATTGCATTGCTACATTGCTACATTGCTACATTGAATTGCAACATTGCTACATTGATACATTTCATTGCTACATTGCAACATTGCATTGCTACATTCCAACATTACATTGCTACATTGCTACATTGGTACATTGCATTGCTACATTGCTAAATTGCTACATTGCATTGCTACATTGTATTGCATTGCTACATTATATTGTATTGCTACATTTCATTGCATTGCTATATTCATTGCTACATTGCACCATTTCATTGGTGCATTGAAACATTGCATTGCTACATTGCAACTTTGCATTGCTACATTGCACCATTGCATTGCTACATTGCAACATTACATTGCTATATTGCAACATTGCATTGCTACATTACATTGCTACATTGATACATTGCATTGCTACATTGCATTGCTACATTGCTACCTTGCTACATTGTTACATTGCTATATTGCTACATTGCTACATTGCTGCATTGCATTGCAACATTGTATTGCTACATGGCAACAAATCATTTCTACATTGCAACATTACCAATTGCTAGATTGCATTGCTACGTTGCTACATTGCATTGCTACATTGCTACATTGCATTTCTGCATTGCTACATTGCATTGCTTCATTGCTACATTGAATTGCTACATTGCTAATTTGCATTGATACATTGCTAAATTGCATTGCTACATTGCATTGCTACATTGCTACATTGCACCATAGCATTTCACCATTGCAACATTGTATTGCTACATTGCAACATTACATTGCAACATTGCAACATTACATTGCAACATTGCAACATTACATTGCTACATTGCAACATTACATTGCTACATTGCAACATTGCATTGCTACATTGCAACATTGCATTGCTACATTGCATTGCTACATTGCTACATTACATTGCTTTGCTATATTGCTACATTGTATTGCTACATTGCTACATTGCATTGCTACATTGCTACATTGCGTTGCTACATTGCTAATTGCATTGCTACATTGCAACATTGCATTGCTACATTGCTACATTGCATTGCTGCATTGTATTGCTACATTGCTACATAGCCGCATTGCCACATTGGTACATTGCTACATTGCATTGCTACATTGCATTGCATTGCTACATTGCATTGCTACATTGCTAGATTGCATTGCTACATTGCAACATTGCATTGCTACATTGCAACATTGCATTGCTACATTGCTGTATTGCATTGCTACATTGCTACATTACATTGCTACATTGCTACATTGTGTTGCTACATTGCTACATTGCATTGCTACATTGCATTGCTACATTGCAACATTGCATTGCTACATTGCTACATTGCATTGCTACATTGCATTGCATTGCTACATTGCATTGCATTGCTAATTTACATTGCTACATTGCTACATTGCATTGCTACATTGCTACATTACATGGCTTTGCTACATTGCTACATTGTATTGCTACATTGCTACATTGCATTGCTACATTGCTACATTACATTGCTACATTGCATTGCTACATTGCTACTTTGTATTGCTACATTGCATTGCTACATTGCATTGCTATATTGCAACATTGCATTGCTACGTTGCAACATTGCATTGCTACATTGCAAAATTGCATTGCTACATTGCAACATTACATTGCTACACTGCAACATTACATTGCTACATTGCACCATTACATTGCTACATTACAATATTTTATTGCTACATTGGAACACTGCATTGCTACATTGCCACATTGCATTGCTACATTGCAACATTGCATTGCTACATTGCAACATTGCATTGCTACATTGCAACATTGCATTGCTACATTGCTACATTGCATTGCTACATTGCTACATTGCTGCATTGCTATATTGCATTGCTACATTGCTACATTGCATTGCTACATTGCATTGCATTGCTACATTGAATTGCTACATTGCTACTTTGTATTGCTACATTGCATTGCTACATTGCATTGCTATATTGCAACATTGCATTGCTACATTGTATTGCATTGCTACATTGTATTGTATTGCTACATTTCATTGCATTGCTATATGCATTGCTACATTGCACCATTTCATTGGTGCATTGAAACATTGCATTGCTACATTGAACTTTGCATTCCTACATTGCACCATTGCATTGCTACATTGCAACATTGCATTGCTACATTGCAACATTGCATTGCTACATTACATTGCTACATTGCTACATTGCATTGCTACATTGCATTGCTACATTGCTACCTTGCTACATTGTTACATTGCTATATTGCTATATTGCTACATTGCTACATTGCTGCATTGCAACATTGTATTGCTACATGGCAACAAATCTTTGCTACATTGCAACATTACCAATTGCTAGATTGCATTGCTCATTGCACCATTACATTGCTACATTGCAACATTGCATTGCTACATTGCAACATTGCATTGCTACATTGCAACATTGTATTGCTACATGGCAACAAATCATTGCTACATTGCAACATTACCAATTGCTAGATTGCATTGCTACATTGCTACATTGCATTGCTACATTGCTACATTGCATTGCTACATTGCTACATTGCATTGCTTCATTGCATTGCTACATTTCTACATTGCACTATTGCATTTCGCCATTGCAACATTGTATTGCTACATTGCAACATTACATTGCAACATTGCAACATTACATTGCTACATTGCAAAATTACATTGCTACATTACAACATTGCATTGCTACATTGCAACATTGCATTGCTACATTGCATTGCTACGTTGCAACATTGCATCGCTACATTTCATTGCATTGCAACATTATATTGCTACATTGCTACCTTGCTACATTGCATTGCTACATTGCTACATTGCTACATTGCATTGCTACATTGCTACATTACAACATTGCATTGGTACATTGCAACATTGCATCGCTACATTTCATTGTATTGCTACATTGCATTGCTACATTTCTACATTGCATTGCTACATTGCAACATTGCATTGCTACATTGCAACATTGCATTGCTACATTGCAACATTGCATTGCTACATTGCAACATTACATTGCCACATTGCAACATTACATTGCAACATTGCACCTATGCATTGCTACATTCCAACATTGCATTGCTACATTGCAACATTGCATTGGTACATTGCAACATTACATTGCTACATTGCAACATTGCATTGCTACATTACTACATTGCATTGCATTGCTACATTGCATTGATACATTGCATTGCATTACTACATTGCTACATTGCATTGCTGTATTGTATTGCTACATTGCTACATTGCCACATTGCTACATTGCCACATTGCTACATTGCTACATTGCATAGCTACATTGCATTGCATTGCTACATTGCATTGCTACATTGCAACATTACAACATTGCATTGCTACATTGCAACATTGCATCGCTACATTGCACCATTGCATTGCTACATTGCATTTCTACATTGCTACATTGCATTGCTACATTGTATTGCTACAATGCTACATCGCATTGCTATATTGCTACATTGCAATATTGCTACATTGCAATATTGCTACATTGCAACATTGCTTTTCTAAATTGCAACATTGTTTCCTACATTGCAACATTGCATTGCTACATTGCTAGATTGCATTGCTGCATTGCAACATTGCATTGCTACATTGCAACATTGCATTGCTACATTGCTACATTGAATTGTTACATTGCTACATTACATTGCTACATTGCTACATTGTGTTGCTACATTGCTACATTGCATTGCTACATTGCATTGCTACATTGCAACATTGAATTGCTACATTGCATTGCTACATTGCATTGCATTGCTACATTGCATTGCATTGCTAATTTACATTGCTACATTGCTACATTGCATTGCTACATTGCCACATTACATGGCTTTGCTACATTGCTACATTGTATTGCTACATTGCTACATTGCATTGCTACATTGCTAGATTGCATTGCTACATTGCAACATTACATTGCTACATTGCAACATTGCATTGCTACATTGCAACATTGCATTGCTACATTGCTACATTGCATTGCTACATTGCTACATTACATTGCTACATTGCTACATTGTGTTGCTACATTGCTACATTGCATTGCTACATTGCATTGCTACATTGCAACATTGCATTGCTACATTGCTACATTGCATTGCTACATTGCATTGCATTGCTACATTGCATTGCATTGCTAATTTACATTGCTACATTGCTACATTGCATTGCTACATTGCTACATTACATGGCTTTGCTACATTGCTACATTGTATTGCTACATTGCTACATTGCATTGCTACATTGCTACATTACATTGCTAAATTGCATTGCTACATTGCTACTTTGTATTGCTACATTGCATTGCTACATTGCATTGCTATATTGCAACATTGCATTGCTACGTTGCAACATTGCATTGCTACATTGCAAAATTGCATTGCTACATTGCAACATTACATTGCTACACTGCAACATTACATTGCTACATTGCACCATTGCATTGCTACATTACAACATTTTATTGCTACATTGCAACATTGCATTGCTACATTGCCACATTGCATTGCTACATTGCATTGCTACATTGCAACATTGCATTGCTACATTGCTACATTGCATTGCTGCATTGTATTACTACATTGCTACATTGCCGCATTGCCACATTGCTACATTGCTACATTGCTTTGCTACATTGCATTGCATTGCTACATTGCATTGCTACATTGCTAGATTGCATTGCTACATTGCAACGTTGCATTGCTACATTGCAACATTGCATTGCTACATTGCTACATTGCATTTGTACATTGCTACATTGCATTGCTACATTGCATTGCATTGCTACATTGCAACATTGCATTGTTACATTGCTACATTGCATTGCTACATTGCTACATTGCATTGCTACATTGCTACATTACATTGCTACATTGCTACATTGTGTTGCTACATTGCTACATTGCATTGCTACATTGCATTGCTACATTGCAACATTGCATTGCTACATTGCATTGCATTGCTAATTTGCATTGCTACATTGCTACATTGCATTGCTACATTACATGGCTTTGCTACATTGCTACATTGCATTGCTACATTGCTACATTACATTGCTAAATTGCATTGCTACATTGCTACTTTGTATTGCTACATTGCATTGCTACATTGCATTGCTATATTGCAACATTGCATTGCTACGTTGCAACATTGCATTGCTACATTGCAAAATTGCATTGCTACATTGCAACATTACATTGCTACACTGCAACATTACATTGCTACATTGCACCATTGCATTGCTACATTACAACATTTTATTGCTACATTGCAACATTGCATTGCTACATTGCCACATTGCATTGCTACATTGCATTGCTACATTGCAACATTGCATTGCTACATTGCTACATTGCATTGCTGCATTGTATTACTACATTGCTACATTGCCGCATTGCCACATTGCTACATTGCTACATTGCTTTGCTACATTGCATTGCATTGCTACATTGCATTGCTACATTGCTAGATTGCATTGCTACATTGCAACGTTGCATTGCTACACTGCAACATTGCATTGCTACATTGCTACATTGCATTTGTACATTGCTACATTGCATTGCTACATTGCATTGCATTGCTACATTGCAACATTGCATTGTTACATTGCTACATTGCATTGCTACATTGCTACATTGCATTGCTACATTGCTACATTACATTGCTACATTGCTACATTGTGTTGCTACATTGCTACATTGCATTGCTACATTGCATTGCTACATTGCAACATTGCATTGCTACATTGCATTGCATTGCTAATTTGCATTGCTACATTGCTACATTGCATTGCTACATTACATGGCTTTGCTACATTGCTACATTGTATTGCTACATTGCTACATTGCATTGCTACATTGTTACATTGTGTTGCTACATTGCTACATTGCATTGCTACATTGCATTGCTACATTGCTACATTGCATTGCTACATTGCTACATTGCATTGCTACATTGCATTGCATAGCTACATTGCATTGCATTGCTAAATTACATTGCTAAATTGCTACATTGCATTGCTACATTGCTACATTACATTGCTTTGCTACATTGCTACATTGTATTGCTACATTGCTACATTGCATTGCTACATTGCTACATTGCGTTGCTACGTTGCAACATTGCATTGCTACATTGCAAAATTGCATTGCTACATTGCAACATTTCATTGCAACATTGCAACATTTCATTGCTACATTGCAACATTGCATTGCTACATTGCTACAATGCACCATTGCATTTCACCATTGCAACATCGTATTGCTACTTTGCAACATTACATTGCTACATTGCAACATTACATTGCTACATTGCCACATTACAATGCTACATTACAACATTGCATTGCTACATTGCAACATTGCATTGCTACATTGCATTGCTGCATTGCTACATTGCAACATTGTATTGCTACATGGCAACAAATCGTTGCTACATTGCAACATTACCAATTGCTAGATTGCATTGCTACGTTGCTACATTGCATTGCTCCATTGCTACATTGCATTGCTTCATTGCTACATTGAATTGCTACATTGCTACATTGCATTGATACATTGCTAAATTGCATTGCTACATTGCATTGCTACATTGCTACATTGCACCATTGGATTTCACGATTGCAACATTGTATTGCTACATTGCAACATTACATTGCAACATTACATTGCTACATTGC
Organism: Chrysogorgia sp. JL179-B06; assembly: GCA_035772405.1. Lineage (NCBI taxonomy): Eukaryota > Metazoa > Cnidaria > Anthozoa > Scleralcyonacea > Chrysogorgiidae > Chrysogorgia > Chrysogorgia sp. JL179-B06. The sequence continues at coordinate 137,793 of JAYKKM010000214.1, read as the reverse complement.
AACATTACATTGGTAAATTACAACATTGCATTGCTACATTGCAACATTGCATTGCTACATTGCATTGCTGCATTGCTACATTGCATTGCTACATTGCAACATTGCATTGCTACATTGCTACATTGCTACATTGCATTGCTACATTGCTACATTGCATCGCTACATTTTATTGCATTGCAACATTGCATTGCTACATTGCTACCTTGCTACATTGCATTGCTACATTGCTACATTGCATTGCTACATTGCTACATTGCTACATTACAACATTGCGTTGCTACATTGCTACATTGCTACATTGCATTGCTACATTTCTACATTGCATTGCTACATTGCAACATTGCATTGCTACATTGCAACATTGCATTGCTACATTGCGACATTGCATTGCTACATTCCAACATTGCATTGTTACATTGCAACATTGTATTGCTACATTGCAACATTACATTGCTACATTGCAACATTGCATTGCTACATTACATTGCTACATTGCTACATTGCTACATTGCTACATTGCTGCATTGCTGCATTGCTGCATTGCTGCATTGCTGCATTGCTGCATTGCTGCATTGCATTGCATTGCTTTGCTACATTGCAACATTGCATTGCTACATTGCAACAATACATTGCTATATTGCAACATTACCAATTGCTACATGGCATTGCTACATTGCTACATTGCATTGCTGAATTGCTACATTGAATTGCTACATTGCTACATTGCATTGATACATTGCTAAATTGCATTGCTACATTGCTACATTGCATTGCTACATCGCATTGTAACATTGCAACATTGCATTGCTACGTTGCATTGCTACATTGCTACATTGCACCATTGCATTTCACCATAGCAACATTGTATTGCTACATTTCAACATTACATTGCTACATTGCAACATTACATTGCTACATTGCAACATTGCATTGCTACATTGCATTGCTACATTGCAACATTGCAATGCTACATTGCTACGTTGCATTGCTACATTGTTACATTACATTGCTACATTGCATTGCTACGTTGCTACATTGCACCATTGCATTGCTACATTGCAACATTGTATTGCTACATTGCTATATTGCATTGCTACATTGCACCATTGCATTGCTACATTGCAACATTTAATTGCCACATTGTAACTTTGCATTGCTACATTGCAACATCAAATTGCCACATTGTAACATTACATTGCTACATTGCACCAATGCATTGCTACATTGCACCAATGCATTGCTACATTACAACATTACATTGCTACATTGCAACATTGCATTGCTACATTGCTACATTGCTACATTGCTACATTGCTACATTGCTACATTGCATTGCTACATTGCATTGCATTGCTACATTGCATTGCTACATTGCTAGATTGCATTGCTACATTGCAACATTGCATTGCTAAATTGCACCATTGCATTGCTACATTGCATTTCTACATTGCTACATTGCATTGCTACATTGTATTGCTACAATGCTACATCGCATTGCTATATTGCTACATTGCAACATTGCTTTTCTAAATTGCAACATTGCATTGCTACATTGCAACATTGCATTGCTACATTGCAACATTGCATTGCTACATTGCAACATTGCATTGCTACATTGCTACATTGCATTGCTACATTGCTATATTGCTACATTGCTACATTGCTATATTGCATTGTTACATTGCTACATTGCATTGCTACATTGCATTGCATTGCTACATTGAATTGCTACGTTGCATTGCTGCATTGCTACATTACATTGCTACATTGCTACATTACATTGCTACATTGCATTGCTACATTGCTACTTTGTATTGCTACATTGCATTGCTACATTGCATTGCTATATTGCAACATTGCATTGCTACGTTGCAACATTGCATTGCTACATTGCAAAATTGCATTGCTACATTGCAACATTACATTTCTACACTGCAACATTACATTGCTACATTGCACCATTGCATTGCTACATTACAACATTTTATTGCTACATTGCAACATTGCATTGCTACATTGCCACATTGTATTGCTACATTGCATTGCTATATTGCAACATTGCATTGCTACATTGCTACATTGCATTGCTGCATTGTATTGCTACATTGCTACATTGCCGCATTGCCACATTGCTACATTGCTACATTGCATTGCTACATTGCAACATTGCAACTTTGCATTGCTACATTGCTACATTGCATTGCTACATTGCATTGCATTGCTACATTGCATTGCTACATTGCTACATTGCTACATTGCATTGCTACATTGCTACATTACATTGCTACATTGCTACATTGTGTTGCTACATTGCTACATTGCATTGCTACATTGCTACATTGCGTTGCTACGTTGCAACATTGCATTGCTACATTGCAAAATTGCATTGCTACATTGCAACATTTCATTGCTACATTGCAACATTGCATTGCTACATTGCATTGCTACATTGCTACATTGCACCATTGCATTTCACCATTGCAACATTGTATAGCTACATTTTAACATTACATTGCTACATTGCCACATTACATTGCTACATTACAACATTGCATTGCTACATTGCAACATTGCATTGCTAAATTGCATTGCTGCATTGCTACATTGCATTGCTACATTGCAACATTGCATTGCTACATTGCTACATTGCTACATTGAATTGCTACATTGCTACATTGATACATTTCATTGCCACATTGCAACATTGCATTGCTACATTCCAACATTACATTGCTACATTGCTACATTGGTACATTGCATTGCTACATTGCTAAATTGCTACATTGCATTGCTACATTGTATTGCATTGCTACATTGTATTGTATTGCTACATTTCATTGCATTGCTATATTCATTGCTACATTGCACCATTTCATTGGTGCATTGAAACATTGCATTGCTACATTGAACTTTGCATTCCTACATTGCACCATTGCATTGCTACATTGCAACATTGCATTGCTACATTGCAACATTGCATTGCTACATTACATTGCTACATTGCTACATTGCATTGCTACATTGCATTGCTACATTGCTACCTTGCTACATTGTTACATTGCTATATTGCTACATTGCTACATTGCTGCATTGCATTGCAACATTGTATTGCTACATGGCAACAAATCCTTGCTACATTGCAACATTACCAATTGCTAGATTGCATTGCTCATTGCACCATTACATTGCTACATTGCAACATTGCATTGCTACATTGCATTGCTACATTGCACCATTGCATTTCACCATTGCAACATTGTATAGCTACATTGCAACATTACATTGCTACATTGCCACATTACATTGCTACATTACAACATTGCATTGCTACATTGCAACATTGCATTGCTAAATTGCATTGCTGCATTGCTACATTGCATTGCTACATTGCAACATTGCATTGCTACATTGCTACATTGCTACATTGAATTGCTACATTGCTACATTGATACATTTCATTGCCACATTGCAACATTGCATTGCTACATTCCAACATTACATTGCTACACTGCTACATTGGTACATTGCATTGCTACATTGTATTGCATTGCTACATTGTATTGTATTGCTACATTTCATTGCATTGCTATATTCATTGCTACATTGCACCATTTCATTGGTGCATTGAAACATTGCATTGCTACATTGAACTTTGCATTCCTACATTGCACCATTGCATTGCTACATTGCAACATTGCGTTGCTACATTGCAACATTGCATTGCTACATTACATTGCTACATTGCTACATTGCATTGCTACATTGCATTGCTACATTGCTACCTTGCTACATTGTTACATTGCTATATTGCTACATTGCTACATTGCTGCATTGCATTGCAACATTGTATTGCTACATGGCAACAAATCTTTGCTACATTGCAACATTACCAATTGCTAGATTGCATTGCTCATTGCACCATTACATTGCTACATTGCAACATTGCATTGCTACATTGCAACATTGCATTGCTACATTGCAACATTGTATTGCTACATGGCAACAAATCATTGCTACATTGCAACATTACCAATTGCTAGATTGCATTGCTACATTGCTACATTGCATTGCTACATTGCTACATTGCATTGCTACATTGCTACATTGCATTGCTTCATTGCTACATTGAATTGCTACATTGCTACATTGCATTGATACATTGCTAAATTGCATTGCTACATTGCATTGCTACATTTCTACATTGCACCATTGCATTTCACCATTGCAACATTGTATTGCTACATTGCAACATTACATTGCAACATTGCAACATTACATTGCTACATTGCAAAATTACATTGCTACATTACAACATTGCATTGCTACATTGCAACATTGCATTGCTACATTGCATTGCTACGTTGCAACATTGCATTGCTACATTGCTACATTGCTACATTGCATTGCTACATTGCTACATTGCATCGCTACATTTCATTGCATTGCAACATTATATTGCTACATTGCTACCTTGCTACATTGCATTGCTACATTGCTACATTGCTACATTGCATTGCTACATTGCTACATTACAACATTGCATTGGTACATTGCAACATTGCATCGCTACATTTCATTGTATTGCTACATTGCATTGCTACATTTCTACATTGCATTGCTACATTGCAACATTGCATTGCTACATTGCAACATTGCATTGCTACATTGCAACATTGCATTGCTACATTGCAACATTACATTGCCACATTGCAACATTGCATTGCTACATTACTACATTGCATTGCATTGCTACATTGCATTGATACATTGCATTGCATTACTACATTGCTACATTGCATTGCTGTATTGTATTGCTACATTGCTACATTGCCACATTGCTACATTGCCACATTGCTACATTGCAACATTACATTGCTACATTACAAAATTATATTGCTACATTGCAACATTGCATTGCTACATTGCATTGCTGCATTGCTACATTGCATTGCTACGTTGCAACATTGCATTGCTACATTGCTACATTGCTACATTGCATTGCTACATTGCTACATTGCATCGCTACATTTCATTGCATTGCAACATTATATTGCTACATTGCAACCTTGCTACATTGCATTGCTACATTGCTACATTGCTACATTGCATTGCTACATTGCTACATTACAACATTGCATTGCTACATTGCAACATTGCATCGCTACATTTCATTGTATTGCTACATTGCATTGCTACATTTCTACATTGCATTGCTACATTGCAACATTGCATTGCTACATTGCAACATTGCATTGCTACATTGCAACATTACATTGCCACATTGCAACATTACATTGCTACATTGTACCTACGCATTGCTACATTACAACATTGCATTGCTACATTGCAACATTGCATTGGTACATTGCAACATTACATTGCTACATTGCAACATTGCATTGCTACATTACTACATTGCATTGCATTGCTACATTGCATTGATACATTGCATTGCATTACTACATTGCTACATTGCATTGCTGTATTGTATTGCTACATTGCTACATTGCCACATTGCTACATTGCCACATTGCTACATTGCTACATTGCATAGCTACATTGCATTGCATTGCTACATTGCATTGCTACATTGCAACATTGCAACATTGCATTGCTACATTGCAACATTGCATCGCTACATTGCACCATTGCATTGCTACATTGCATTTCTACATTGCTACATTGCATTGCTACATTGTATTGCTACAATGCTACATCGCATTGCTATATTGCTACATTGCAATATTGCTACATTGCAATATTGCTACATTGCAATATTGCTACATTGCAACATTGCTTTTCTAAATTGCAACATTGTTTCCTACATTGCAACATTGCATTGCTACATTGCTAGATTGCATTGCTACATTGCAACATTGCATTGCTACATTGCAACATTGCATTGCTACATTGCTACATTGCATTGCTACATTGCTACATTACATTGCTACATTGCTACATTGTGTTGCTACATTGCTACATTGCATTGCTACATTGCATTGCTACATTGCAACATTGAATTGCGACATTGCTACATTGCATTGCTACATTGCATTGCATTGCTACATTGCATTGCATTGCTAATTTACATTGCTACATTGCTACATTGCATTGCTACATTGCTACATTACATGGCTTTGCTACATTGCTACATTGTATTGCTACATTGCTACATTGCATTGCTACATTGCTAGATTGCATTGCTACATTGCAACATTACATTGCTACATTGCAACATTGCATTGCTACATTGCAACATTGCATTGCTACATTGCTACATTGCATTGCTACATTGCTACATTACATTGATACATTGCATTGCTACATTGCTACTTTGTATTGCTACATTGCATTGCTACATTGCATTGCTATATTGCAACATTGCATTGCTACGTTGCAACATTGCATTGCTACATTGCAAAATTGCATTGCTACATTGCAACATTACATTGCTACACTGCAACATTACATTGCTACATTGCACCATTGCATTGCTACATTGCCACATTGCATTGCTAGATTGCATTGCTACATTGCAACATTGCATTGCTACATTGCTACATTGCATTGCTGCATTGTATTACTACATTGCTACATTGCCGCATTGCCACATTGCTACATTGCTACATTGCTTTGCTACATTGCATTGCATTGCTACATTGCATTGCTACATTGCTAGATTGCATTGCTACATTGCAACGTTGCATTGCTACATTGCAACATTGCATTGCTACATTGCTACATTGCATTTGTACATTGCTACATTGCATTGCTACATTGCATTGCATTGCTACATTGCAACATTGCATTGTTACATTGCTACATTGCATTGCTACATTGCTACATTGCATTGCTACATTGCTACATTACATTGCTACATTGCTACATTGTGTTGCTACATTGCTACATTGCATTGCTACATTGCATTGCTACATTGCAACATTGCATTGCTACATTGCTACATTGCATTGCTACATTGCATTGCATTGCTACATTGCATTGCATTGCTAATTTACATTGCTACATTGCTACATTGCATTGCTACATTACATGGCTTTGCTACATTGCTACATTGTATTGCTACATTGCTACATTGCATTGCTACATTGCTACATTACATTGCTACATTGCATTGCTACATTGTTACATTGTGTTGCTACATTGCTACATTGCATTGCTATATTGCATTGCTACATTGCTACATTGCATTGCTACATTGCTACATTGCATTGCTACATTGCATTGCATTGCTACATTGCATTGCATTGCTAAATTACATTGCTAAATTGCTACATTGCATTGCTACATTGCTACATTACATTGCTTTGCTACATTGCTACATTGTATTGCTACATTGCTACATTGCATTGCTACATTGCTACATTGCGTTGCTACGTTGCAACATTGCATTGCTACATTGCAAAATTGCATTGCTACATTGCAACATTTCATTGCAACATTGCAACATTTCATTGCTACATTGCAACATTGCATTGCTACATTGCTACATTGCACCATTGCATTTCACCATTGCAACATCGTATTGCTACTTTGCAACATTACATTGCTACATTGCAATATTACATTGCTACATTGCCACATTACACTGCTACATTACAACATTGCATTGCTACATTGCAACATTGCATTGCTACATTGCATTGCTGCATTGCTACATTGCAACATTGTATTGCTACATGGCAACAAATCGTTGCTACATTGCAACATTACCAATTGCTAGATTGCATTGCTACGTTGCTACATTGCATTGCTCCATTGCTACATTGCATTGCTTCATTGCTACATTGAATTGCTACATTGCTACATTGCATTGATACATTGCTAAATTGCATTGCTACATTGCATTGCTACATTGCTACATTGCACCATTGGATTTCACGATTGCAACATTGTATTGCTACATTGCAACATTACATTGCAACATTACATTGCTACATTGCAACATTACATTGGTACATTACAACATTGCATTGCTACATTGCAACATTGCATTGCTACATTGCATTGCTGCATTGCTACATTGCATTGCTACATTGCATTGCATTGCTACATTGAATTGCTACGTTGCATTGCTGCATTGCTACATTACATTGCTACATTGCTACATTACATTGCTACATTGCATTGCTACATTGCTACTTTGTATTGCTACATTGCATTGCTACATTGCATTGCTATATTGCAACATTGCATTGCTACGTTGCAACATTGCATTGCTACATTGCAAAATTGCATTGCTACATTGCAACATTACATTTCTACACTGCAACATTACATTGCTACATTGCACCATTGCATTGCTACATTACAACATTTTATTGCTACATTGCAACATTGCATTGCTACATTGCCACATTGTATTGCTGCATTGCATTGCTATATTGCAACATTGCATTGCTACATTGCTACATTGCATTGCTGCATTGTATTGCTACATTGCTACATTGCCGCATTGCCACATTGCTACATTGCTACATTGCATTGCTACATTGCAACATTGCAACTTTGCATTGCTACATTGCTACATTGCATTGCTACATTGCATTGCATTGCTACATTGCATTGCTACATTGCTACATTGCATTGCTACATTGCTACATTGCATTGCTACATTGCTACATTACATTGCTACATTGCTACATTGTGTTGCTACATTGCTACATTGCATTGCTACATTGCTACATTGCGTTGCTACGTTGCAACATTGCATTGCTACATTGCAAAATTGCATTGCTACATTGCAACATTTCATTGCTACATTGCAACATTGCATTGCTACATTGCATTGCTACATTGCTACATTGCACCATTGCATTCCACCATTGCAACATTGTATAGCTACATTGCAACATTACATTGCTACATTGCCACATTACATTGCTACATTACAACATTGCATTGCTACATTGCAACATTGCATTGCTAAATTGCATTGCTGCATTGCTACATTGCATTGCTACATTGCAACATTGCATTGCTACATTGCTACATTGCTACATTGAATTGCTACATTGCTACATTGATACATTTCATTGCCACATTGCAACATTGCATTGCTACATTCCAACATTACATTGCTACATTGCTACATTGGTACATTGCATTGCTACATTGCTAAATTGCTACATTGCATTGCTACATTGTATTGCATTGCTACATTGTATTGTATTGCTACATTTCATTGCATTGCTATATTCATTGCTACATTGCACCATTTCATCGGTGCATTGAAACATTGCATTGCTACATTGAACTTTGCATTCCTACATTGCACCATTGCATTGCTACATTGCAACATTGCATTGCTACATTGCAACATTGCATTGCTACATTACATTGCTACATTGCTACATTGCATTGCTACATTGCATTGCTACATTGCTACCTTGCTACATTGTTACATTGCTATATTGCTACATTGCTACATTGCTGCATTGCATTGCAACATTGTATTGCTACATGGCAACAAATCTTTGCTACATTGCAACATTACCAATTGCTAGATTGCATTGCTCATTGCACCATTACATTGCTACATTGCAACATTGCATTGCTACATTGCAACATTGCATTGCTACATTGCAACATTGTATTGCTACATGGCAACAAATCATTGCTACATTGCAACATTACCAATTGCTAGATTGCATTGCTACATTGCTACATTGCATTGCTACATTGCTACATTGCATTGCTACATTGCTACATTGCATTGCTTCATTGCTACATTGAATTGCTACATTGCTACATTGCATTGATACATTGCTAAATTGCATTGCTACATTGCATTGCTACATTTCTACATTGCACCATTGCATTTCACCATTGCAACATTGTATTGCTACATTGCAACATTACATTGCAACATTGCAACATTACATTGCTACATTGCAAAATTACATTGCTACATTACAACATTGCATTGCTACATTGCAACATTGCATTGCTACATTGCATTGCTACGTTGCAACATTGCATTGCTACATTGCTACATTGCTACATTGCATTGCTACATTGCTACATTGCATCGCTACATTTCATTGCATTGCAACATTATATTGCTACATTGCTACCTTGCTACATTGCATTGCTACATTGCTACATTGCTACATTGCATTGCTACATTGCTACATTACAACATTGCATTGGTACATTGCAACATTGCATCGCTACATTTCATTGTATTGCTACATTGCATTGCTACATTTCTACATTGCATTGCTACATTGCAACATTGCATTGCTACATTGCAACATTGCATTGCTACATTGCAACATTGCATTGCTACATTGCAACATTACATTGCCACATTGCAACATTGCATTGCTACATTACTACATTGCATTGCATTGCTACATTGCATTGATACATTGCATTGCATTACTACATTGCTACATTGCATTGCTGTATTGTATTGCTACATTGCTACATTGCCACATTGCTACATTGCATTTGTACATTGCTACATTGCATTGCTACATTGCATTGCATTGCTACATTGCAACATTGCATTGTTACATTGCTACATTGCATTGCTACATTGCTACATTGCATTGCTACATTGCTACATTACATTGCTACATTGCTACATTGTGTTGCTACATTGCTACATTGCATTGCTACATTGCATTGCTACATTGCAACATTGCATTGCTACATTGCTACATTGCATTGCTACATTGCATTGCATTGCTACATTGCATTGCATTGCTAATTTACATTGCTACATTGCTACATTGCATTGCTACATTACATGGCTTTGCTACATTGCTACATTGTATTGCTACATTGCTACATTGCCACATTGCTACATTGCCACATTGCTACATTGCAACATTACATTGCTACATTACAAAATTATATTGCTACATTGCAACATTGCATTGCTACATTGCATTGCTGCATTGCTACATTGCATTGCTACGTTGCAACATTGCATTGCTACATTGCTACATTGCTACATTGCATTGCTACATTGCTACATTGCATCGCTACATTTCATTGCATTGCAACATTATATTGCTACATTGCAACCTTGCTACATTGCATTGCTACATTGCTACATTGCTACATTGCATTGCTACATTGCTACATTACAACATTGCATTGCTACATTGCAACATTGCATCGCTACATTTCATTGTATTGCTACATTGCATTGCTACATTTCTACATTGCATTGCTACATTGCAACATTGCATTGCCACATTGCCACATTGCAACATTACATTGCTACATTGTACCTATGCATTGCTACATTACAACATTGCATTGCTACATTGCAACATTGCATTGGTACATTGCAACATTACATTGCTACATTGCAACATTGCATTGCTACATTACTACATTGCATTGCATTGCTACATTGCATTGATACATTGCATTGCATTACTACATTGCTACATTGCATTGCTGTATTGTATTGCTACATTGCTACATTGCCACATTGCTACATTGCCACATTGCTACATTGCTACATTGCATAGCTACATTGCATTGCATTGCTACATTGCATTGCTACATTGCAACATTGCAACATTGCATTGCTACATTGCAACATTGCATCGCTACATTGCACCATTGCATTGCTACATTGCATTTCTACATTGCTACATTGCATTGCTACATTGTATTGCTACAATGCTACATCGCATTGCTATATTGCTACATTGCAATATTGCTACATTGCAATATTGCTACATTGCAACATTGCTTTTCTAAATTGCAACATTGTTTCCTACATTGCAACATTGCATTGCTACATTGCTAGATTGCATTGCTACATTGCAACATTGCATTGCTACATTGCAACATTGCATTGCTACATTGCTACATTGCATTGCTACATTGCTACATTACATTGCTACATTGCTACATTGTGTTGCTACATTGCTACATTGCATTGCTACATTGCATTGCTACATTGCAACATTGAATTGCGACATTGCTACATTGCATTGCTACATTGCATTGCATTGCTACATTGCATTGCATTGCTAATTTACATTGCTACATTGCTACATTGCATTGCTACATTGCTACATTACATGGCTTTGCTACATTGCTACATTGTATTGCTACATTGCTACATTGCATTGCTACATTGCTAGATTGCATTGCTACATTGCAACATTACATTGCTACATTGCAACATTGCATTGCTACATTGCAACATTGCATTGCTACATTGCTACATTGCATTGCTACATTGCTACATTACATTGCTACATTGTATTGCTACATTGCTACTTTGTATTGCTACATTGCATTGCTACATTGCATTGCTATATTGCAACATTGGATTGCTACGTTGCAACATTGCATTGCTACATTGCAAAATTGCATTGCTACATTGCAACATTACATTGCTACACTGCAACATTACATTGCTACATTGCACCATTGCATTGCTACATTGCCACATTGCATTGCTAGATTGCATTGCTACATTGCAACATTGCATTGCTACATTGCTACATTGCATTGCTGCATTGTATTACTACATTGCTACATTGCCGCATTGCCACATTGCTACATTGCTACATTGCTTTGCTACATTGCATTGCATTGCTACATTGCATTGCTACATTGCTAGATTGCATTGCTACATTGCAACGTTGCATTGCTACATTGCAACATTGCATTGCTACATTGCTACATTGCATTTGTACATTGCTACATTGCATTGCTACATTGCATTGCATTGCTACATTGCAACATTGCATTGTTACATTGCTACATTGCATTGCTACATTGCTACATTGCATTGCTACATTGCTACATTACATTGCTACATTGCTACATTGTGTTGCTACATTGCTACATTGCATTGCTACATTGCATTGCTACATTGCAACATTGCATTGCTACATTGCTACATTGCATTGCTACATTGCATTGCATTGCTACATTGCATTGCATTGCTAATTTACATTGCTACATTGCTACATTGCATTGCTACATTACATGGCTTTGCTACATTGCTACATTGTATTGCTACATTGCTACATTGCATTGCTACATTGCTACATTACATTGCTACATTGCATTGCTACATTGTTACATTGTGTTGCTACATTGCTACATTGCATTGCTATATTGCATTGCTACATTGCTACATTGCATTGCTACATTGCTACATTGCATTGCTACATTGCATTGCATTGCTACATTGCATTGCATTGCTAAATTACATTGCTAAATTGCTACATTGCATTGCTACATTGCTACATTACATTGCTTTGCTACATTGCTACATTGTATTGCTACATTGCTACATTGCATTGCTACATTGCTACATTGCGTTGCTACGTTGCAACATTGCATTGCTACATTGCAAAATTGCATTGCTACATTGCAACATTTCATTGCAACATTGCAACATTTCATTGCTACATTGCAACATTGCATTGCTACATTGCTACATTGCACCATTGCATTTCACCATTGCAACATCGTATTGCTACTTTGCAACATTACATTGCTACATTGCAACATTACATTGCTACATTGCCACATTACACTGCTACATTACAACATTGCATTGCTACATTGCAACATTGCATTGCTACATTGCATTGCTGCATTGCTACATTGCAACATTGTATTGCTACATGGCAACAAATCGTTGCTACATTGCAACATTACCAATTGCTAGATTGCATTGCTACGTTGCTACATTGCATTGCTCCATTGCTACATTGCATTGCTTCATTGCTACATTGAATTGCTACATTGCTACATTGCATTGATACATTGCTAAATTGCATTGCTACATTGCATTGCTACATTGCTACATTGCACCATTGGATTTCACGATTGCAACATTGTATTGCTACATTGCAACATTACATTGCAACATTGCAACATTACATTGCTACATTGCAACATTACATTGGTACATTACAACATTGCATTGCTACATTGCAACATTGCATTGCTACATTGCATTGCTGCATTGCTACATTGCATTGCTACATTGCAACATTGCATTGCTACATTGCTACATTGCTACATTGCATTGCTACATTGCTACATTGCATCGCTACATTTTATTGCATTGCAACATTGCATTGCTACATTGCTACCTTGCTACATTGCATTGCTACATTGCTACATTGCATTGCTACATTGCTACATTGCTACATTGCATTGCTACATTGCCACATTGCTACATTACAACATTGCGTTGCTACATTGCTACATTGCTACATTGCATTGCTACATTTCTACATTGCATTGCTACATTGCAACATTGCATTGCTACATTGCAACATTGCATTGCTACATTGCGACATTGCATTGCTACATTCCAACATTGCATTGTTACATTGAAACATTGTATTGCTACATTGCAACATTACATTGCTACATTGCAACATTGCATTGCTACATTACATTGCTACATTGCTACATTGCTACATTGCTGCATTGCTGCATTGCTGCATTGCTGCATTGCTGCATTGCATTGCATTGCTTTGCTACATTGCAACATTGCATTGCTACATTGCAACAATACATTGCTATATTGCAACATTACCAATTGCTACATGGCATTGCTACATTGCTACATTGCATTGCTGAATTGCTACATTGAATTGCTACATTGCTACATTGCATTGCTACATTGCTACATTGCATTGATACATTGCTAAATTGCATTGCTACATTGCTACATTGCATTGCTACATCGCATTGTAACATTGCAACATTGCATTGCTACGTTGCATTGCTACATTGCTACATTGCACCATTGCATTTCACCATAGCAACATTGTATTGCTACATTTCAACATTACATTGCTACATTGCAACATTACATTGCTACATTGCAACATTGCATTGCTACATTGCATTGCTACATTGCAACATTGCAATGCTACATTGCTACGTTGCATTGCTACATTGTTACATTACATTGCTACATTGCATTGCTACATTGCTACATTGCACCATTGCATTGCTACATTGCAACATTGTATTGCTACATTGCTATATTGCATTGCTACATTGCACCATTGCATTGCTACATTGCAACATTTAATTGCCACATTGTAACTTTGCATTGCTACATTGCAACATCAAATTGCCACATTGTAACATTACATTGCTACATTGCACCAATGCATTGCTACATTGCACCAATGCATTGCTACATTACAACATTACATTGCTACATTGCAACATTGCATTGCTACATTGCTACATTGCTACATTGCTACATTGCTACATTGCATTGCTACATTGCATTGCATTGCTACATTGCATTGCTACATTGCTAGATTGCATTGCTACATTGCAACATTGCATTGCTAAATTGCACCATTGCATTGCTACATTGCATTTCTACATTGCTACATTGCATTGCTACATTGTATTGCTACAATGCTACATCGCATTGCTATATTGCTACATTGCAACATTGCTTTTCTAAATTGCAACATTGCATTGCTACATTGCAACATTGCATTGCTACATTGCAACATTGCATTGCTACATTGCAACATTGCATTGCTACATTGCTACATTGCATTGCTACATTGCTACATTGCTACATTGCTACATTGCTACATTGCTACATTGCTATATTGCATTGTTACATTGCTACATTGCATTGCTACATTGCATTGCATTGCTACATTGAATTGCTACGTTGCATTGCTGCATTGCTACATTGCATTGCTACATTGCTACATTACATTGCTACATTGCATTGCTACATTGCTACTTTGTATTGCTACATTGCATTGCTACATTGCAGTGCTATATTGCAACATTGCATTGCTACGTTGCAACATTGCATTGCTACATTGCAAAATTGCATTGCTACATTGCAACATTACATTTCTACACTGCAACATTACATTGCTACCTTGCACCATTGCATTGCTACATTACCACATTTTATTGCTACATTGCAACATTGCATTGCTACATTGCCACATTGTATTGCTACATTGCATTGCTATATTGCAACATTGCATTGCTACATTGCTACATTGCATTGCTGCATTGTATTGCTACATTGCTACATTGCCGCATTGCCACATTGCTACATTGCTACATTGCATTGCTACATTGCAACATTGCAACTTTGCATTGCTACATTGCTACATTGCATTGCTACATTGCATTGCATTGCTACATTGCAACATTGCATTGCTACATTGCTACATTGCATTGCTACATTGCTACATTGCATTGCTACATTGCTACATTACATTGCTACATTGCTACATTGTGTTGCTACATTGCTACATTGCATTGCTACATTGCATTGCTACATTGCAACATTGCAACATTGCATTGCATTGCTACATTGCATTGCATTGCTAAGTTACATTGCTACATTGCTGCATTGCATTGCTACATTGCTACATTACATGGCTTTGCTACATTGCTACATTGTATTGCTACATTGCTACATTGCTACATTACATTGCTACATTGCATTGCTACATTGCTACATTCTGTTGCTTCATTGCTACATTGCATTGCTACATTGCATTGCTACATTGCATTGCTACATTGCATTGCTACATTGCTACATTGCATTAATACATTGCTACATTGCATTGCTACATTGCATTGCATTGCTACATTGCATTGCATTGCTAAATTACATTGCTAAATTGCTACATTGCATTGCTACATTGCGACATTACATTGCTTTGCTACATTGCTACATTGTATTGCTACATTGCTACATTGCATTGCTACATTGCTACATTGCGTTGCTACGTTGCAACATTGCATTGCTACATTGCAAAATTGCATTGCTACATTGCAACATTTCATTGCTACATTGCAACATTGCATTGCTACATTGCATTGCTACATTGCTACATTGCGCCATTGCATTTCACCATTGCAACATTGTATTGCTACATTGCAACATTACATTGCTACATTGCCACATTACATTGCTACATTACAACATTGCATTGCTACATTGCAACATTGCATTGCTACATTGCATTGCTGCATTGCTACATTGCATTGCTACATTGCAACATTGCATTGCTACATTGCTACATTGCTACATTGAATTGCTACATTGCTACATTGATACATTTCATTGCCACATTGCAACATTGCATTGCTACATTCCAACATTACATTGCTACATTGCTACATTGGTACATTGCATTGTTACATTGCTAAATTGCTACATTGCATTGCTACATTGTATTGCATTGCTACATTGTATTGTATTGCTACATTTCATTGCATTGCTATATTCATTGCTACATTGCACCATTTCATTGGTGCATTGAAACATTGCATTGCTACATTGAACTTTGCATTGCTACATTGAACCATTGCATTGCTACATTGCAACATTGCATTGCTACATTGCAACATTGCGTTGCTACATTACATTGCTACATTGCTACATTGCATTGCTACATTGCATTGCTACATTGCTACCTTGCTACTCAGGTACATTAATGCCTGGCTCCATGGCCATTTTAGTCGAAAAAAACATTAAATTCAATAAAATATTTGCAGCTCATTATTGAGAAGTCATTCAAGTTGCGTTAGGACAACATAATTTTTCTACGTTTTGTTTTAATTTTGTTGTCATGGAAACTCGTCACGTGACGTCACACCATCGAAATAAACATGACCGTGAAAGATCGCTCTTGCAGACAGACAAAAGTAACATGAAACGGGTTGTCCTTATGCATGTAGGTAGCTCAGTAGTTGTAGTTTATGGTACAAACTTGCTATCAAGGCGCTATTTGATAGTTTATTCGAAATTAATGAAATCCTGAGGAAACGAGGCGCATGTGAACCATATTTTGCAATTATCTCGATATCTTTTACATAAGGACAACCTGGCAAGTTTGCGCAATCTACTGCGATATTAGTTCTATCAATCTTGCTACTTTTCTACAGGTAATCAATAAGATTTGTCTGTCTGCGAAGCGAACGTGTTTTGTTAACGACGAATCGCGATTTGACCGCCATTATATTTCCGCGCCTGTCGTTATTTTGGTGCCGCAAATATTCAAATACTAATACATATAGATGTATCACACTGTCATAGACGGATACAGAGTTTATTGATATGAAAGGCGAGAATGTAACTGACTGTCATTATTTGTGATGCTTTTAGTTAAGTTTGCGATGGTTTTTAGTTTTATTCATCCGCACGCATACGGATTTGCTAGAGTTTCCGCCTGGCAAATACCTAAACAGGAAGACGGAGAAGTAAACGACGAGACAGCTCGACAACGCATCTAGTGCGTCAAAAGGACGAGCGACTCAGACATTATTGTAAGGTGTTTAAAGGCAATGAGAACTTTAGTAAACCACACGCTCAAAGCTCAAATGAAACCATCAACATAAACAAGATGCTTTTTGAATGCTAACTCGATGCATGTAACAAGCATTCAGCTCAAATTTTATACCAATAGTACTTGACACGCATGCATAACTCAAATGCCATCCCAAATTAAAAATGAAGCTCTTAGCAGTAATCTATTATTAAATTGGTACGGCATAGAGTATCTTTGCTCCATATTCATTTTGAAACATGTGAATTTGCAAGATTTGCGCTTTAGCAGATATATGACCGCCAAATTTGTAAACAAAGCTGTAAATCGAGAGTCAGGCAGGAGTCATGTTTCATGAAGAAGAGATGCATCTGAGCCCGGCGCCATACGCTGATATAGGTTAATAACAGGGATATAGCGCAATACTAAAGTCATACAAAGGTAGCGCGAACGCCACTGTTATAGACAGGATAACTGTCGTCTAAAAATATATATATTTGACAGTATTCATTTCTTCCTACAAAATCTCTATTTTATTTGTCGCCACGCGCGCGCGCGGTTCTTGCGGGAAGTACGCTGTCTAGAACGTGGAGGGAGCCAGGCATTAATACACCTGAGTACATTGTTACATTGCTATATTGCTACATTGCTGCATTGCATTGCAACATTGTATTGCTACATGGCAACAAATCTTTGCTACATTGCAACATTACCAATTGCTAGATTGCATTGCTAAATTGCTACATTGCATTACTACATTGCACCATTGCATTGCTACATTGCAACATTACATTGCTACATTACAACATTGCATTGCTACATTACATTGCTACATTGCTACATTGCCACATTGTTACATTGCTACATTGCTACATTGCTACATTGCTGCAATGCATTGCAACATTGCATTGCTACATTGCAACATTGTATTGCTACATGGCAACAAATCATTGCTACATTGCAACATTACCAATTGCTAGATTGCATTGCTACATTGCTACATTTCATTGCTACATTGCTACATTGCATTGCTTCATTGCTACATTGAATTGCTACATTGCTACATTGCATTGATACATTGCTAAATTGCATTGCTACATTGCATTGCTACATTTCTACATTGCACCATTGCATTTCACCATTGCAACATTGTATTGCTACATTGCAACATTACATTGCAACATTCCAATATTACATTGCTACATTGCAACATTACATTGCTACATTACAAAATTATATTGCTACATTGCAACATTGCATTGCTACATTGCATTGCTGCATTGCTACATTGCATTGCTACGTTGCAACATTGCATTGCTACATTGCTACATTGCTACATTGCATTGCTACATTGCTACATTGCATCGCTACATTTCATTGCATTGCAACATTATATTGCTACATTGCAACCTTGCTACATTGCATTGCTACATTGCTACATTGCTACATTGCATTGCTACATTGCTACATTACAACATTGCATTGCTACATTGCAACATTGCATCGCTACATTTCATTGTATTGCTACATTACATTGCTACATTGTACCTATGCATTGCTACATTACAACATTGCATTGCTACATTGCAACATTGCATTGGTACATTGCAACATTACATTGCTACATTGCAACATTGCATTGCTACATTACTACATTGCATTGCATTGCTACATTGCATTGATACATTGCATTGCATTGCTACATTGCAACATTGCATTGCTACATTGCTACATTGCATTGCTGCATTGTATTGCTACATTGCTACATTGCTACATTGCTACATTGCCACATTGCTACATTGCAACATTGCATAGCTACATTGCATTGCATTGCCATATTGCATTGCTACATTGCTAGATGGCATTGCTACATTGCAACATTGCAACATTGCATTGCTACATTGCAATATTGCATTGCTACATTGCACTATTGCATTGCTACATTGCATTTCTACATTGCTACATTGCATTGCGACATTGTATTGCTACAATGCTACATCGCATTGCTATATTGCTACATTGCAACATTGCTTTTCTAAATTGCAACATTGTTTCCTACATTGCAACATTGCATTGCTACATTGCAACATTGCATTGCTACATTGCAACATTGCATTGCTACATTGCAACATTGCATTGCTACATTGCAACATCGCATTGCTACATTGCTACGTTGCATTGCTACATTGCTACATTGCTACATTGCTACATTGCTATATTGCATTGCTACATTGCTACATTGCATTGCTACATTGCATTGCATTGCTACATTGAATTGCTACGTTGCATTGCTACATTGCTACATTGCATTGCTACATTGCAACATTGTATTGCTACATGGCAACAAATCATTGCTACATTGCAACATTACCAATTGCTAGATTGCATTGCTACATTGCTACATTGCATTGCTACATTGCTACATTGCATTGCTACATTGCTACATTGCTTTGCTTCATTGCTACATTGAATTGCTACATTGATACATTGCATTGATACATTGCTAAATTGCATTGCTACAATGCATTGCTACATTTCTACATTGCACCATTGCATTTCACCATTGCAACATTGTATTGCTACATTGCAACATTACATTGCAACATTGCAATATTACATTGCTACATTGCAACATTACATTGCTACATTACAACATTGCATTGCTACATTGCAACATTGCATTGCTACCTTGCATTGCTGCATTGCTATATTGCATTGCTACGTTGCAACATTGCATTGCTACATTGCTACATTGCTACATTGCATTGCTACATTGCTACATTGCATCGCTACATTTCATTGCATTGCAACATTATATTGCTACATTGCTACCTTGCTACATTGCATTGCTACATTGCTACATTGCTACATTGCATTGCTACATTGCTACATTACAACATTGCATTGCTACATTGCAACATTGCATCGCTACATTTCATTGTATTGCTACATTGCATTGCTACATTGCTACATTGCATTGCTACATTGCAACATTGCATTGCTACATTGCAACATTGCATTGCTACATTGCAACATTGCATTGCTACATTGCAACATTACATTGCCACATTGCAACATTACATTGCTACATTGCACCTATGCATTGCTACATTCCAACATTGCATTGGTACATTGCAACATTGCATTGGTACATTGCAACATTACATTGCTACATTGCAACATTGCATTGTTACATTACTACATTGCATTGCATTGCTACATTGCATTGATACATTGCATTGCATTGCTACATTGCAACATTGGATTGCTACATTGCTACATTGCATTGCTGCATTGTATTGCTACATTGCTACATTGCCACATTGCTACATTGCCACATTGCTACATTGCTACATTGCATAGCTACATTGCATTGCATTGCTACAATTGCATTGCTACATTGCTAGATTGCATTGCTACATTGCAACATTGCAACATTGCATTGCTACATTGCAACATTGCATTGCTACATTGCACCATTGCATTGCTACATTGAATTTCTACATTGCTACATTGCATTGCTACATTGTATTGCTACAATGCTACATCGCATTGCTATATTGCTACATTGCAACATTGCTTTTCTAAATTGCAACATTGTTTCCTACATTGCAACATTGCATTGCTACATTGCAACATTGCATTGCTACATTGCAACATTGCATTGCTACATTGCAACATTACATTGCTACATTGCTACATAGCTACATTGCTATATTGCATTGCTACATTGCTACATTGCATTGCTACATTGCATTGCATTGCTACATTGAATTTCTACGTTGCATTGCTACATTGCTACATTGCATTGCTACATTGCTAAATGACATTGCTACATTGCAACATTACATTGCTACACTGCATTGCTACATTGCTACATTGCAATGCTGCATTGTATTGCTACATTGCTACATTGTCGCATTGCCACATTGCTACATTGCTACATTGCATTGCTACATTGCATTGCATTGCTAAATGTAGCAATGTAAATTAGCTATGCAATGGCATTGCTACATTGCTAGATTGCATTGCTACATTGCAACATTGCATTGCTACATTGCAACATTGCATTGCTACATTGCTACATTGCATTTCTACATTGCTACATTGCATTGCTACATTGCATTGCATTGCTACATAGCAACATTGCATTGCTACATTGCTACATTGCATTGCTACATTGCTACATTGCATTGCTACATTGCTACATTGTGTTGCTACATTGCTACATTGCATTGCTACATTGCATTGCTACATTGCAACATTGCATTGCTACATTGATACATTGCATTGCTACATTGCTACATTGCTACATTGCTACATTGCTACATTGAATTGCAACATTGCTACATTGATACATTTCATTGCTACATTGCAACATTGCATTGCTACATTCCAACATTACATTGCTACATTGCTACATTGGTACATTGCATTGCTACATTGCTAAATTGCTACATTGCATTGCTACATTGTATTGCATTGCTACATTATATTGTATTGCTACATTTCATTGCATTGCTATATTCATTGCTACATTGCACCATTTCATTGGTGCATTGAAACATTGCATTGCTACATTGCAACTTTGCATTGCTACATTGCACCATTGCATTGCTACATTGCAACATTACATTGCTATATTGCAACATTGCATTGCTACATTACATTGCTACATTGCTACATTGCATTGCTACATTGCATTGCTACATTGCTACCTTGCTACATTGTTACATTGCTATATTGCTACATTGCTACATTGCTGCATTGCATTGCAACATTGTATTGCTACATGGCAACAAATCATTTCTACATTGCAACATTACCAATTGCTAGATTGCATTGCTACGTTGCTACATTGCATTGCTACATTGCTACATTGCATTTATGCATTGCTACATTGCATTGCTTCATTGCTACATTGAATTGCTACATTGCTACTTTGCATTGATACATTGCTAAATTGCATTGCTACATTGCATTGCTACATTGCTACATTGCACCATAGCATTTCACCATTGCAACATTGTATTGCTACATTGCAACATTACATTGCAACATTGCAACATTACATTGCAACATTGCAACATTACATTGCTACATTGCAACATTACATTGCTACATTGCAACATTGCATTGCTACATTGCAACATTGCATTGCTACATTGCATTGCTACATTGCTACATTACATTGCTTTGCTATATTGCTACATTGTATTGCTACATTGCTACATTGCATTGCTACATTGCTACATTGCGTTGCTACATTGCTAATTGCATTGCTACATTGCAACATTGCATTGCTACATTGCTACATTGCATTGCTGCATTGTATTGCTACATTGCTACATAGCCGCATTGCCACATTGGTACATTGCTACATTGCATTGCTACATTGCATTGCATTGCTACATTGCATTGCTACATTGCTAGATTGCATTGCTACATTGCAACATTGCATTGCTACATTGCAACATTGCATTGCTACATTGCTGTATTGCATTGCTACATTGCTACATTACATTGCTACATTGCTACATTGTGTTGCTACATTGCTACATTGCATTGATACATTGCATTGCTACATTGCAACATTGCATTGCTACATTGCTACATTGCATTGCTACATTGCATTGCATTGCTACATTGCATTGCATTGCTAATTTACATTGCTACATTGCTACATTGCATTGCTACATTGCTACATTACATGGCTTTGCTACATTGCTACATTGTATTGCTACATTGCTACATTGCATTGCTACATTGCTACATTACATTGCTACATTGCATTGCTACATTGCTACCTTGTATTGCTACATTGCATTGCTACATTGCATTGCTATATTGCAACATTGCATTGCTACGTTGCAACATTGCATTGCTACATTGCAAAATTGCATTGCTACATTGCAACATTACATTGCTACACTGCAACATTACATTGCTACATTGCACCATTACATTGCTACATTACAATATTTTATTGCTACATTGCAACACTGCATTGCTACATTGCCACATTGCATTGCTACATTGCAACATTGCATTGCTACATTGCAACATTGCATTGCTACATTGCAACATTGCATTGCTACATTTCAACATTGCATTGCTACATTGCAACATTGCATTGCTACATTGCTACATTGCATTGCTACATTGCTACATTGCTGCATTGCTATATTGCATTGCTACATTGCTACATTGCATTGCTACATTGCATTGCATTGCTACATTGAATTGCTACATTGCTACTTTGTATTGCTACATTGCATTGCTACATTGCATTGCTACATTGCTACATTGCATCGCTACATTTCATTGCATTGCAACATTATATTGCTACATTGCAACCTTGCTACATTGCATTGCTACATTGCTACATTGCTACATTGCATTGCTACATTGCTACATTACAACATTGCATTGCTACATTGCAACATTGCATCGCTACATTTCATTGTATTGCTACATTGCATTGCTACATTTCTACATTGCATTGCTACATTGCAACATTGCATTGCTACATTGCAACATTGCATTGCTACATTGCAAAATTGAATTGCAACATTGCTACATTGATACATTTCATTGCTACATTGCAACATTGCATTGCTACATTCCAACATTACATTGCTACATTGCTACATTGGTACATTGCATTGCTACATTGCTAAATTGCTACATTGCATTGCTACATTGTATTGCATTGCTACATTATATTGTATTGCTACATTTCATTGCATTGCTATATTCATTGCTACATTGCACCATTTCATTGGTGCATTGAAACATTGCATTGCTACATTGCAACTTTGCATTGCTACATTGCACCATTGCATTGCTACATTGCAACATTACATTGCTATATTGCAACATTGCATTGCTACATTACATTGCTACATTGCTACATTGCATTGCTACATTGCATTGCTACATTGCTACCTTGCTACATTGTTACATTGCTATATTGCTACATTGCTACATTGCTGCATTGCATTGCTACGTTGCATTGCTACATTGCTACATTGCATTGCTACATTGCAACATTGTATTGCTACATGGCAACAAATCATTGCTACATTGCAACATTACCAATTGCTAGATTGCATTGCTACATTGCTACATTGCATTGCTACATTGCTACATTGCATTGCTACATTGCTACATTGCTTTGCTTCATTGCTACATTGAATTGCTACATTGATACATTGCATTGATACATTGCTAAATTGCATTGCTACAATGCATTGCTACATTTCTACATTGCACCATTGCATTTCACCATTGCAACATTGTATTGCTACATTGCAACATTACATTGCAACATTGCAATATTACATTGCTACATTGCAACATTACATTGCTACATTACAACATTGCATTGCTACATTGCAACATTGCATTGCTACATTGCATTGCTGCATTGCTATATTGCATTGCTACGTTGCAACATTGCATTGCTACATTGCTACATTGCATCGCTACATTTCATTGCATTGCAACATTATATTGCTACATTGCTACCTTGCTACATTGCATTGCTACATTGCTACATTGCTACATTGCATTGCTACATTGCTACATTACAACATTGCATTGCTACATTGCAACATTGCATCGCTACATTTCATTGTATTGCTACATTGCATTGCTACATTGCTACATTGCATTGCTACATTGCAACATTGCATTGCTACATTGCAACATTGCATTGCTACATTGCAACATTGCATTGCTACATTGCAACATTACATTGCCACATTGCAACATTACATTGCTACATTGCACCTATGCATTGCTACATTCCAACATTGCATTGGTACATTGCAACATTGCATTGGTACATTGCAACATTACATTGCTACATTGCATTGCTACATTGCTACATTACATTACTACATTGCATTGCTACATTGCATTGATACATTGCATTGCATTGCTACATTGCAACATTGCATTGCTACATTGCTACATTGCATTGCTGCATTGTATTGCTACATTGCTACATTGCCACATTGCTACATTGCCACATTGCTACATTGCTACATTGCATAGCTACATTGCATTGCATTGCTACAATTGCATTGCTACATTGCTAGATTGCATTGCTACATTGCAACATTGCAACATTGCATTGCTACATTGCAACATTGCATTGCTACATTGCACCATTGCATTGCTACATTGAATTTCTACATTGCTACATTGCATTGCTACATTGTATTGCTACAATGCTACATCGCATTGCTATATTGCTACATTGCAACATTGCTTTTCTAAATTGCAACATTGTTTCCTACATTGCAACATTGCATTGCTACATTGCAACATTGCATTGCTACATTGCAACATTGCATTGCTACATTGCAACATTGCATTGCTACATTGCTACATTGCTACATTGCTATATTGCATTGCTACATTGCTACATTGCATTGCTACATTGCATTGCATTGCTACATTGAATTTCTACGTTGCATTGCTACATTGCTACATTGCATTGCTACATTGCTACATTACATTGCTACATTGCAACATTACATTGCTACACTGCATTGCTACATTGCTACATTGCAATGCTGCATTGTATTGCTACATTGCTACATTGCCGCATTGCCACATTGCTACATTGCTACATTGCATTGCTACATTGCATTGCATTGCTACATTGCATTGCTACATTGCTAGATTGCATTGCTACATTGCAACATTGCATTGCTACATTGCAACATTGCATTGCTACATTGCTACATTGCATTTCTACATTGCTACATTGCATTGCTACATTGCATTGCATTGCTACATTGCAACATTGCATTGCTACATTGCTACATTGCATTGCTACATTGCTACATTGCATTGCTACATTGCTACATTGTGTTGCTACATTGCTACATTGCATTGCTACATTGCATTGCTGCATTGCAACATTGCATTGCTACATTGATACATTGCATTGCTACATTGCTACATTGCTACATTGAATTGCAACATTGCTACATTGATACATTTCATTGCTACATTGCAACATTGCATTGCTACATTCCAACATTACATTGCTACATTGCTACATTGGTACATTGCATTGCTACATTGCTAAATTGCTACATTGCATTGCTACATTGTATTGCATTGCTACATTATATTGTATTGCTACATTTCATTGCATTGCTATATTCATTGCTACATTGCACCATTTCATTGGTGCATTGAAACATTGCATTGCTACATTGCAACTTTGCATTGCTACATTGCACCATTGCATCGCTACATTGCAACATTACATTGCTATATTGCAACATTGCATTGCTACATTACATTGCTACATTGCTACATTGCATTGCTACATTGCATTGCTACATTGCTACCTTGCTACATTGTTACATTGCTATATTGCTACATTGCTACATTGCTGCATTGCATTGCAACATTGTATTGCTACATGGCAACAAATCATTTCTACATTGCAACATTACCAATTGCTAGATTGCATTGCTACGTTGCTACATTGCATTGCTACATTGCTACATTGCATTTCTGCATTGCTACATTGCATTGCTTCATTGCTACATTGAATTGCTACATTGCTACTTTGCATTGATACATTGCTAAATTGCATTGCTACATTGCATTGCTACATTGCTACATTGCACCATAGCATTTCACCATTGCAACATTGTATTGCTACATTGCAACATTACATTGCAACATTGCAACATTACATTGCAACATTGCAACATTACATTGCTACATTGCAACATTACATTGCTACATTGCATTGCTACATTGCTACATTACATTGCTTTGCTATATTGCTACATTGTATTGCTACATTGCTACATTGCATTGCTACATTGCTACATTGCGTTGCTACATTGCTAATTGCATTGCTACATTGCAACATTGCATTGTTACATTGCTACATTGCATTTCTGCATTGTATTGCTACATTGCTACATAGCCGCATTGCCACATTGGTACATTGCTACATTGCATTGCTACATTGCATTGCATTGCTACATTGCATTGCTACATTGCTAGATTGCATTGCTACATTGCAACATTGCATTGCTACATTGCAACATTGCATTGCTACATTGCTGTATTGCATTGCTACATTGCTACATTACATTGCTACATTGCTACATTGTGTTGCTACATTGCTACATTGCATTGCTACATTGCATTGCTACATTGCAACATTGCATTGCTACATTGCTACATTGCATTGCTACATTGCATTGCATTGCTACATTGCATTGCATTGCTAATTTACATTGCTACATTGCTACATTGCATGGCTACATTGCTATATTACATGGCTTTGCTACATTGCTACATTGTATTGCTACATTGCTACATTGCATTGCTACATTGCTACATTACATTGCTACATTGCATTGCTACATTGCTACTTTGTATTGCTACATTGCATTGCTACATTGCATTTCTATATTGCAACATTGCATTGCTACGTTGCAACATTGCATTGCTACATTGCAAAATTGCATTGCTACATTGCAACATTACATTGCTACACTGCAACATTACATTGCTACATTGCACCATTACATTGCTACATTACAATATTTTATTGCTACATTGCAACACTGCATTGCTACATTGCCACATTGCATTGCTACATTGCATTGCTACATTGCAACATTGCATTGCTACATTGCTACATTGCATTGCTGCATTGTATTGCTACATTGCTACATTGCCGCATTGCCACATTGCTACATTGCTACATTGTATTGCTACATTGCAACATTGCATTGCTACATTGCAACATTGCATTGCTACATTGCTACATTGCATTTCTACATTGCTACATTGCATTTCTACATTGCATTGCATTGCTACATTGCAACATTGCATTGCTACATTGCTACATTGCATTGCTACATTGCCACATTGCATTGCTACATTGCTACATTGTGTTGCTACATTGCTACATTGCATTGCTACATTGCATTGCTACATTGCAACATTGCATTGCTACATTGATACATTGCATTGCTACATTGCTACATTGCTACATTGAATTGCAACATTGCTACATTGATACATTTCATTGCTACATTGCAACATTGCATTGCTACATTCCAACATTACATTGCTACATTGCTACATTGGTACATTGCATTGCTACATTGCTAAATTGCTACATTGTATTGCTACATTGTATTGCATTGCTACATTATATTGTATTGCTACATTTCATTGCATTGCTAAATTCATTGCTACATTGCACCATTTCATTGGTGCATTGAAACATTGCATTGCTACATTGCAACTTTGCATTGCTACATTGCACCATTGCATTGCTACATTGCAACATTACATTGCTATATTGCAACATTGCATTGCTACATTACATTGCTACATTGCTACATTGCATTGCTACATTGCATTGCTACATTG
The DNA here is from genome assembly GCA_035772405.1 of Chrysogorgia sp. JL179-B06. Lineage (NCBI taxonomy): Eukaryota > Metazoa > Cnidaria > Anthozoa > Scleralcyonacea > Chrysogorgiidae > Chrysogorgia > Chrysogorgia sp. JL179-B06. The sequence goes on along the minus strand of JAYKKM010000214.1, from coordinate 108,055 downwards.
CTGCCTTGCTACATTGTTACATTGCTATATTGCTACATTGCTACATTGCTGCATTGCATTGCAACATTGTATTGCTACATGGCAACAAATCATTTCTACATTGCAACATTACCAATTGCTAGATTGCATTGCTACGTTGCTACATTGCATTGCTACATTGCTACATTGCATTTCTGCATTGCTACATTGCATTGCTTCATTGCTACATTGAATTGCTACATTGCTACATTGCATTGATACATTGCTAAATTGCATTGCTACATTGCATTGCTACATTGCTACATTGCACCATAGCATTTCACCATTGCAACATTGTATTGCTACATTGCAACATTACATTGCAACATTGCAACATTACATTGCAACATTGCAACATTACATTGCTACATTGCAACATTACATTGCTACATTGCAACATTGCATTGCTACATTGCAACATTGCATTGCTACATTGCATTGCTACATTGCTACATTACATTGCTTTGCTACATTGCTACATTGTATTGCTACATTGCTACATTGCATTGCTACATTGCTACATTGCGTTGCTACATTGCTAATTGCATTGCTACATTGCAACATTGCATTGCTACATTGCTACATTGCATTGCTGCATTGTATTGCTACATTGCTACATAGCCGCATTGCCACATTGGTACATTGCTACATTGCATTGCTACATTGCATTGCATTGCTACATTGCATTGCTACATTGCTAGATTGCATTGCTACATTGCAACATTGCATTGTTACATTGCAACATTGCATTGCTACATTGCTGTATTGCATTGCTACATTGCTACATTACATTGCTACATTGCTACATTGTGTTGCTACATTGCTACATTGCATTGCTACATTGCATTGCTACATTGCAACATTGCATTGCTACATTGCTACATTGCATTGCTACATTGCATTGCATTGCTAATTTACATTGCTACATTGCTACATTGCATTGCTACATTGCTACATTACATGGCTTTGCTACATTGCTACATTGTATTGCTACATTGCTACATTGCATTGCTACATTGCTACATTACATTGCTACATTGCATTGCTACATTGCTACTTTGTATTGCTACATTGCATTGCTACATTGCATTGCTATATTGCAACATTGCATTGCTACGTTGCAACATTGCATTGCTACATTGCTACATTGCATTGATACATTGCTAAATTTCATTGCTAAATTGCTACATTGCATTGCTACATCGCATTGCTACATTGCAACATTGCATTGCTACATTGCATTGCTACATTGCTACATTGCACCATTGCATTGCTACATTGCAACATTGTATTGCTACATTGCAACATTACATTGCTACATTGCAACATTACATTGCTACACTGCAACATTACATTGCTACATTGCACCATTACATTGCTACATTACAATATTTTATTGCTACATTGCAACACTGCATGGCTACATTGCCACATTGCATTGCTACATTGCATTGCTACATTGCAACATTGCATTGCTACATTGCTACATTGCATTGCTGCATTGTATTGCTACATTGCTACATTGCCGCATTGCCACATTGCTACATTGCTACATTGCATTGCTACATTGCATTGCATTGCTACATTGCATTGCTACATTGCTAGATTGCATTGCTACATTGCAACATTGCATTGCTACATTGCAACATTGCATTGCTACATTGCTACATTGCATTTCTACATTGCTACATTGCATTGCTACATTGCATTGCATTGCTACATTGCAACATTACATTGCTACATTGCTACATTGCATTGCTACATTGCTACATTACATGGCTTTGCTACATTGCTACATTGTATTGCTACATTGCTACATTGCATTGCTACATTGCTACATTACATTGCTACATTGCATTGCTACATTGTTACATTGTGTTGCTACATTGCTACATTGCATTGCTACATTGCATTGCTGCATTGCTACATTGCATTGCTACGTTGCTACATTGCATTGCTACATTGCATTGCTACATTGCATTGCATTGCTACATTGATTTGCATTGCTAAATTACATTGCTAAATTGCTACATTGCATTGCTACATTGCTACATTACATTGCTTTGCTACATTGCTACATTGTATTGCTACATTGCTACATTGCATTGCTACATTGCTACATTGCGTTGCTACGTTGCAACATTGCATTGCTACATTGCATTGCTGCATTGTATTGCTACATTGCTACATTGCCGCATTGCCACATTGCTACATTGCTACATTGCATTGCTACATTGCATTGCATTGCTACATTGCATTGCTACATTGCTAGATTGCATTGCTAGATTGCAACATTGCATTGCTACATTGCAACATTGCATTGCTACATTGCTACATTGCATTTCTACATTGCTACATTGCATTGCTACATTGCATTGCATTGCTACATTGCAACATTGCATTGCTACATTGCATTGCATTGCTACATTGCAACATTGCATTGCTACATTGCTACATTGCATTGCTACATTGCTACATTGCATTGCTACATTGCTACATTACATTGCTACATTGCTACATTGTGTTGCTACATTGCTACATTGCATTGCTACATTGCTTTGCTACATTGCAACATTGCATTGCTACATTGCTACATTGCATTGCATTGCTACATTGCATTGCATTGCTAATTTACATTGCTACATTGCTACATTGCATTGCTACATTGCTACATTACACTGTTTTGCTACATTGCTACATTGTATTGCTACATTGCTACATTGCATTGCTACATTGCTACATTACAGTGCTACATTGCATTGCTACATTGTTACATTGTGTTGCTACATTGCTACATTGCATTGCTACATTGCATTGCTACATTGCTACATTGCATTGCTACATTGCTACATTGCATTGCTACATTGCATTGCATTGTTACATTGCATTGCATTGCTAAATTACATTGCTAAATTGCTACATTGCATTGCTACATTGCTACATTACATTGCTTTGCTACATTGCAACATTGTATTGCTACATTGCAACATTGCATTGCTACATTGCTACATTGCGTTGCTACGTTGCAACATTGCATTGCTACATTGCAAAATTGCATTGCTACATTGCAACATTACATTGCTACATTGCAACATTGCATTGCTACATTACATTGCTACATTGCTACAATGCTACATTGCTACATTGCTACATTGCTGCATTGCTGCATTGCTGCATTGCTGCATTGCTGCATTGCTGCATTGCTGCATTGCTGCATTGCTGCATTGCTGCATTGCTGCATTGCTGCATTGCTGCATTGCTGCATTGCTGCATTGCTGCATTGCTGCATTGCTGCATTGCTGCATTGCTGCATTGCTGCATTGCTGCATTGCATTGCTTTGCTACATTGCAACATTGCATTGCTACATTGCAACAATACATTGCTATATTGCAACATTACCAATTGCTATATTGCATTGCTACATTGCTACATTGCATTGTTATATTGCTACATTGCATTGCTGAATTGCTACATTGAATTGCTACATTGCTACATTGCATTGATACATTGCTAAATTTCATTGCTAAATTGCTACATTGCATTGCTACATCGCATTGCTACATTGCAACATTGCATTGCTACATTGCATTGCTACATTGCTACATTGCACCATTGCATTGCTACATTGCAACATTGTATTGCTACATTGCAACATTACATTGCTACATTGCAACATTACATTGCTACATTGCAACATTACATTGCTACATTGCAACATTGCATTGCTACATTGCAACATTGCAATGCTACATTGCTACGTTGCATTGCTACATTGTTGCATTACATTGCTACATTGCATTGCTACATTGCTACATTGCACCATTGCATTGCTACATTGCAACATTGTATTCCTATATTCCAGCATTGCATTGCTACATTGCACCATTGAATTGCTACATTGCAACATTTAATTGCTACATTGCAACTTTGCATTGCTACATTGCAACATCAAATTACCACATTGCAACATTACATTGCTACATTGCACCAATGCATTACTACATTGCACCAATGCATTGCTACATTGCAACATTGCATTGCTACATTGCTACATTGCTACATTGCATTGCATTGTTCCATTGAATTGCTACGTTGCATTGCTACATTGCTACATTGCATTGCTACATTGCTACATTACATTGCTACATTGCATTGCTACATTGCTACTTTGTATTGCTACGTTGTATTGCTACATTGCATTGCTACATTGCATTGCTACATTGCAACATTGCATTGCTACGTTGCAACATTTCATTGATACATTGCAAAATTGCGTTGCTACATTGCAACATTACATTGCTACATTGCAACATTACATTGCTGCATTGCACCATTGCATTGCTACATTACAACATTGCATTGCTACATTGCAACATTGCATTGCTACATTACTACATTGCATTGCATTGCTACATTGCAACATTGCATTGCTACATTGCTACATTGCATTGCTGCATTGTATTGCTACATTGCTACATTGCCACATTGCCACATTGCAACATTGCTACATTGCTACATTGCTACATTGCATAGCTACATTGCATTGCATTGCTACATTGCATTGCTGCATTGCTAGATTGCAACATTGCATTGCTACATTGCACCATTGCATTGCTACATTGCATTTCTACATTGCTACATTGCATTGCTACATTGTATTGCTACAATGCTACATCGCATTGCTATATTGCTACTTTGCAACATTGCTTTTCTAAATTGCAACATTGTTTCCTACATTGCAACATAGCATTGCTACATTGCAACATTGCATTGCTACATTGCAACATTGCATTGCTACATTGCAACATTGCATTGCTACATTGCAACATTGCATTGCTACATTGCTACATTGCATTGCTACATTGCTACATTGCTGCATTGCTATATTGCATTGCTACATTGCTACATTACATTGCTTTGCTACATTGCAACATTGTATTGCTACATTGCAACATTGCATTGCTACATTGCTACATTGCGTTGCTACGTTGCAACATTGCATTGCTACATTGCAAAATTGCATTGCTACATTGCAACATTACATTGCTACATTGCAACATTGCATTGCTACATTACATTGCTACATTGCTACAATGCTACATTGCTACATTGCTACATTGCTGCATTGCTGCATTGCTGCATTGCTGCATTGCTGCATTGCTGCATTGCTGCATTGCTGCATTGCTGCATTGCTGCATTGCTGCATTGCTGCATTGCTGCATTGCTGCATTGCTGCATTGCTGCATTGCTGCATTGCTGCATTGCTGCATTGCTGCATTGCATTGCATTGCTTTGCTACATTGCAACATTGCATTGCTACATTGCAACAATACATTGCTATATTGCAACATTACCAATTGCTATATTGCATTGCTACATTGCTACATTGCATTGTTATATTGCTACATTGCATTGCTGAATTGCTACATTGAATTGCTACATTGCTACATTGCATTGATACATTGCTAAATTTCATTGCTAAATTGCTACATTGCATTGCTACATCGCATTGCTACATTGCAACATTGCATTGCTACATTGCATTGCTACATTGCTACATTGCACCATTGCATTGCTACATTGCAACATTGTATTGCTACATTGCAACATTACATTGCTACATTGCAACATTACATTGCTACATTGCAACATTACATTGCTACATTGCAACATTGCATTGCTACATTGCAACATTGCAATGCTACATTGCTACGTTGCATTGCTACATTGTTGCATTACATTGCTACATTGCATTGCTACATTGCTACATTGCACCATTGCATTGCTACATTGCAACATTGTATTCCTATATTCCAGCATTGCATTGCTACATTGCACCATTGAATTGCTACATTGCAACATTTAATTGCTACATTGCAACTTTGCATTGCTACATTGCAACATCAAATTACCACATTGCAACATTACATTGCTACATTGCACCAATGCATTACTACATTGCACCAATGCATTGCTACATTGCAACATTGCATTGCTACATTGCTACATTGCTACATTGCATTGCATTGTTCCATTGAATTGCTACGTTGCATTGCTACATTGCTACATTGCATTGCTACATTGCTACATTACATTGCTACATTGCATTGCTACATTGCTACTTTGTATTGCTACGTTGTATTGCTACATTGCATTGCTACATTGCATTGCTACATTGCAACATTGCATTGCTACGTTGCAACATTTCATTGATACATTGCAAAATTGCGTTGCTACATTGCAACATTACATTGCTACATTGCAACATTACATTGCTGCATTGCACCATTGCATTGCTACATTACAACATTGCATTGCTACATTGCAACATTGCATTGCTACATTACTACATTGCATTGCATTGCTACATTGCAACATTGCATTGCTACATTGCTACATTGCATTGCTGCATTGTATTGCTACATTGCTACATTGCCACATTGCCACATTGCAACATTGCTACATTGCTACATTGCTACATTGCATAGCTACATTGCATTGCATTGCTACATTGCATTGCTGCATTGCTAGATTGCAACATTGCATTGCTACATTGCACCATTGCATTGCTACATTGCATTTCTACATTGCTACATTGCATTGCTACATTGTATTGCTACAATGCTACATCGCATTGCTATATTGCTACTTTGCAACATTGCTTTTCTAAATTGCAACATTGTTTCCTACATTGCAACATAGCATTGCTACATTGCAACATTGCATTGCTACATTGCAACATTGCATTGCTACATTGCAACATTGCATTGCTACATTGCTACATTGCTGCATTGCTATATTGCATTGCTACATTGCTACATTGCATTGCTACATTGCATTGCATTGCTACATTGAATTGCTACATTGCAAAATTGCATTGCTACATTGCAACATTACATTGCTACACTGCAACATTACATTGCTACATTGCACCATTGCATTGCTACATGACAACATTTTATTGCTACATTGCAACATTGCATTGCTACATTGCCACATTGCATTGCTACATTGCATTGCTACATTGCAATATTGCATTGCTACATTGCTACATTGCTACATTGCTACATTGCATTGCTACATTGCATTGCATTGCTCCATTGAATTGCTACGTTGCATTGCTACATTGCTACATTGCATTGCTACATTGCTACATTACATTGCTACATTGCATTGCTACATTGTATTGCTACATTGCATTGCTACATTGCATTGCTACATTGCAACATTGCATTGCTACGTTGCAACATTGCATTGATACATTGCAAAATTGCATTGCTACATTGCAACATTACATTGCTACATTGCAACATTACATTGCTGCATTGCACCATTGCATTGCTACATTACAACATTGCATTGTTACATTGCAATATTGCATTGCTACATTACTACATTGCATTGCATTGCTACATTGCAACATTGCATTGCTACATTGCTACATTGCATTGCTGCATTGTATTGCTACGCATTGCTACATTGCCACATTGCTACATTGCAACATTGCATAGCTACATTGCATTGCATTGCTACATTGCATTGCTACATTGCTAGATTGCATTGCTACATTGCTAGATTGCATTGCTGAATTGCAACATTGCAACATTGCATTGCTACATTGCAACATTGCATTGCTACATTGCATTTCTACATTGCTACATTGCATTGCTACATTGTATTGCTACAATGCTACATCGCATTGATATATTGCTACATTGCAACATTGCTTTTTCTAAATTGCAACATTGTTTCCTACATTGCAACATAGCATTGCTACATTGCAACATTGCATTGCTACATTGCAACATTGCATTGCTACATTGCAACATTGCATTGCTACATTGCAACATTGCATTGCTACATTGCTACATTGCATTGCTACATTGCTACATTGCTGCATTGCTATATTGCATTGCTACATTGCTACATTGCATTGCTACATTGCATTGCATTGCTACATTGAATTGCGACATTGCTACTTTGTATTGCTACATTGCATTGCTACATTGCATTGCTATATTGCAACATTGCATTGCTACGTTGCAACATTGCATTGCTACATTGCATTGCTACATTGCAACATTACATTGCTACACTGCAACATTACATTGCTACATTGCACAATTGCATTGCTACATTACAACATTTTATTGCTACATTGCAACATTGCATTGCTACATTGCCACATTGCATTGCTACATTGCATTGCTACATTGCAACATTGCATTGCTACATTGCTACATTGCATTGCTGCATTGTATTGCTACATTGCTACATTGCCACATTGCCACATTGCTACATTGCTACATTTCATTGCTACATTGCATTGCATTGCTACATTACATTGCTACATTGCTAGATTGCATTGCTACATTGCAACATTGCATTGCTACATTGCCACATTGCATTGCTACATTGCAACATTGCATTGCTACATTGCTACATTGCATTTCTACATTGCTACATAGCATTGCTACATTGCATTGCATTGCTACATTGCAACATTGCATTGCTACATTGCTACATTGCATTGCTACATTGCTACATTACATTGCTACATTGCTACATTACATTGCTACATTGCTACATTATGTTGCTACATTGCTACATTGCATTGCTACATTGCATTGCTACATTGCAACATTGCATTGCTACATTGCTACATTGCATTGCTACATTACATTGAATTGCTACATTGCATTGCATTGCTAAGTTAAATTGCTATATTGCTAAATTGCATTGCTACATTGCTACATTACATGGCTTTGCTACATTGCTACATTGTATTGCTACATTGCTATATTGAATTGCTACATTGCTAAATTGCATTGCTACATTGCTTAATTGCATTGCTACATCGCATTGCTACATTGCAACATTTCATTGCTACATTGCAATATTGCATTGCCAGAACAACGGGCTGAAAGATTGAATGTTGTATGACAAAATACAGCAGAGAGAGTGGCATCAGAAATGGGTGAAGAAAGAGAAAGAAGGTTGGTAAGTGCAAGAATAAATCTAGCAGAGAGAATTGAAAACGAGAATGTTCAAGAACGAGAGGAAAGGATCGAGGTTGCGAGAGAAAGTGTAAGAGAGAGAAGGGCGAATAACGTGTCTTTTCAGGAAGAGCATGTTGACAGTCGAGAAGAGTATCTGTACCAAGGGGGATGGGAATATACAGAGAATCCCTTACATCAGCAAGAATGGGTCAGAAACGAAATGGGTAGTTTCCATTCGAGCCAAGAACAGCTGCAGCATCGCCAGTGTGCGGTGTGCAAATAAACCTGGCCAACCAAGCAGAATTTAAGTAAAGATCCTGCAAGGTATGTATGCCATCGATGCACGAGAGATAAGAAATCACCGAAAGTGTACAGTGCAGAGAATGACATGGACCCAGGTATTGTTCCCCTACAGTTAGAAGGGTTAACCCAGATAGAGGAAATGCTAATTGCAAGGGTGTGCCCTATTATGAGTGTTTATAGGAAACATGGTGGTCAGAGGGGGTACAAGGGACATGTTCTTAATTTACCCCAAGATATTCAAAATTTTTTGAATAGTTTGCCTTCAAGAGCATCAGATTTACCTGTTTTGGTGGTGAGAAGACATGGCGTTGAAAATACACATCGAGATTTTACTGTTCGTAAACATCGAGTGCTTGAAGCTGTGTTATGGTTAGTCACCAACAATCCCTACTTCAAAGGTGTAGAAGTTGACCGTGAGGCAATAAATTGTCTACCAGAGAATGGTATTCCTAATGGCCTCAGGTTTGTTATTGATACATAAGTATCTCCTCATGAAGACGAGGATGAAGGGCCACCTCAGGATCATGAAGTAGATAATATTGTTGTTGAAGAATCTGTTTTAGGGGGAGACAGGACATCATTCATTCCTCAGCGTCAAAGGCAGAGGAAGCAACAAGATGCAATTCGTGAGACAGTGAATGATGAAGCTGACCCAATAGACTGGCCAACTAATGAAGGTAATGCTGTCAATGAATTTAGAACAGATGGTCTTGCAACGATGGCATTTCCTACACTGTTCCCATTTGGGAGAGGTGACCCAACCACACGGGCAAGACAACATGGTGTGACTCTGGCAGAAGCATTTAAGCATTTGGTTAAGTTTGCTGAAAGGCTACCAAATGGTAAGTACAGGTGGAGATTTGCTTCTCACCCAAGATTCCCCTATTGGGCATTAGATTTAGATATAAAGCAAAGGCATCAGCTTTTGTCTCAATCAAATGTTTATTTGCACCAGCATCCAGCAGATGCCAACATGACCCTAGAAGAGCTAAGAGAGATGGTCAATTCAATGAGTGGTAAGCAAATGGTGAACCGGCTTCAACGGTATGTGTCGAAAGTGCAAGGCACTAACTCGTACTGGTATCAGCGTTTACAGGAATTGTTAACGTTGATAGAGCAGAAAGGCTGTCCTACCTTTTTCTTTACTTTTAGTGCAGCAGATAGCTACTGGCCAGAGTTGCAAAGACTTTTGCAGAATGAGGAATATGCTACGCGGTCAGAACGAGCGCAAGCAGTCATTGACAATCCACATTTGACTGATTGGTTTTTTAAGCAGCGTCTCGATGACTTTATCAGGCATTGGTTGAATGGTGTGTTGGATGCAGACTGGCATTGGTTTCGATATGAATATCAAGCCAGGGGAAGTATTCATGCGCACGGTTGTGCAAAGTTAAAGAATGACCCAGACATTCCAACATTGAGAGGAAAAGCTGCTAAGGCATGGAGTTTACTTGAACATGAGTCTGACATGGAAGATTTTGAATTTTTTTTCCAGCCTGTTATTGATGATGGCAAAGAATCAGAGAGACGGGTGTTAAGGTAAGAACTGGCGGGATAATACAAGAAACAAATCTTTTATGGCATTACAAAATAACAGATATTTTGTTCCTGTTTTGTTCTAGGTATATTGATTGGCTTGTAACAACCTTTAATGAGGAGTTGCCTGAAGAACAATGGAGAATTCCTGAGCCACATCCATCGGCTGTTAGACCAAGTGCAGTTGATGATGCAGATTCAGACTACAAAAGGTTAGTGAACAGTGTTGAGAGGCATACCAGATGCAGTTCTGCCTACTGCTTGAAACAGAAAAAATGTGGTTTACCTGCAGAATGTAGATTTGGTTTCCCAAAGGGTTTAGAAGAAAAAACCCATTTCAACTATGAATTGTTACCGCATTGTAAGTTAGGTGCAACATTAATTACAAAGAGAAATGACCATAGGTTAAATTCTCATAACAGGGTGATGATTGAGAATTGGAGAGCTAATGTTGATTTACAGGTCATCGTTAACAAGAATGCATGTGGACGGTACATGGCAAAGTATGCAGCAAAGGGCGAACCACGCTCAAAGCAAGCATCAGAGATTTTGGGCTCCTGTGTGTCAAGGTTACAGGATAATGATAACGTATCTTCGGCAATCAAGAAAGCCATAATCCAAGTCGCTGTAGATCGAGATATGGCAGCGCAAGAAACAGCACATATGCTTCTAAGCCTGCCTTTGATAGGGTGTACTTATAGTTTTGTTACTATTTCTTTAGATAATAGTAGGAAGGTTGTCATTGACAATGAGAACCAAAGTGATGAAGTGTTGCAAAAATCGACCATTGAAGAGTATGGTAAACGTTCAACTGCCAACAGTAAGTGTCAACGGTTGTCTCAGTTGAACATGATGCAATATGTGTCACAGTACACAAAATATCGTTCACAGGTAAGGAAACGATCAGTTCCCTATATTGTACGGACGTTCCCAAAGGTGTCGGGAAACCCTCGCGGTCCAGATTTTGGCAGATATTGCAAATATCAGTTAATCAAATTCAAGCCTTGGGTCATAGGTCATTATGAAGAAATGTTAAATATGTTTGAGCGAGAATCAGATCAGGATGAAGAAGTTGCAGAAGATAGTGATAATGATGACACCAATGAAAGTGATGATGATGGAACAAACAATGAGCAATGTGAAGAAACTGATGATTGGATGTTGCTTTGCAGGTTGAGTCAGCATTATGAGCAATCTGGTGACATGCTGTTGGAGAATAGAACTGACTGGTTTGAGGGAGCAAGGTCAGTACCAATGGAGCTATTAAGGGAATGCCCAGGGTGGATTTCCAAGCAGAGGAAAGATGCAGAGGAACGAGGAAGACAACCCCTTACTGCGCAACCACAGAATGGTCATCCTGCCATTGATCCAGGAACTTTGAATGCGAAGCAGCGACTGGCTTATGATATTGTAACATCCCATGCTCAAAGTGTGGAGACATGTGAACCAGTTTGTATGATTGTCTGTGGAACTGCTGGGACAGGTAAGACATACCTAATAAATGCTTTGAAGCAAGTGCTTGGAGAGAAATGCTTAGTAACAGCAACTACAGGCATAGCAGCATTTAGTATAAATGGCCAGACGTTGCATTCTGCAGCACAACTTCCAATTCAGGACCATAGAGAGCTTCAGGGTGAGTCGTTACACCGTCTACAGTTAAAATTAGAAGCTAAGGCTTGCCTTATTGTTGATGAAATGTCAATGATTGGTCACAAGATGTTCTCTTGGCTAGACAATAGATTACGTGCTGGTACGGGGAATCAAAATAAGCCATTTGGTGGGATTTCAGTGATTCTCCTTGGTGACTTTGGTCAGTTGCCACCAGTCTGTGATCGAGCATTATATGTTTCTGGGAATGGGTCGATTATTAGTGATCATGGGCATAGTCTGTATCGTTTGTTTAACACTGTTTTTATTCTTGATGATATTATGCGACAGGCTGGCAGCAATCCTGAAGCGATAGCATTCAGAAGTTTGCTACTGAGGATGAGAGATGGGAAAGTTACGGAGGAAGATTGGGGTCTTCTCCTTCAACATTCACCCAATAATGTTGACATGATTGAATTTAATGCAGCAATTAGATTGTACTTTGATAAGAAGAGTGTGGCTGAGTACAACTATGAAAAGCTGAAAAGTACTGGAGAACCAGTAGCAAAGATTCAGGCAAAGCACTCTGGTCATGGTGCCTCGGCAGCAAAATCAGATGAAGCTGGAGGTTTAGATGCCATTGTATTTCTTTCAAAGAATGCTGAGGTCATGCTAACATCCAACCTTTGGGCAGAGGTTGGCCTATGTAATGGCTCATTCGGAGTAGTTGAACAGTTTTGGTATGCAGAGGCTGCAGGACCTCCAAGTTTACCAATTGCAGTGTTGGTAAATTTCCATGGCTACACAGTACCAGCATTTATCAATGCTTGTGAGAAATGCCGACCGGTGCCATCAAAGGTATTTGAATGGATGGTTGATGGCAAGTACTTGTCACGAGAGCAAATTCCTTTGAGATTAAGGATGCAATGACCATCCACAAGTCGCAGGGACAGACTTTACCAAAAGTTGTCGTTGACCTGGGTAAAGGTGAGAAAGTGGCTGGATGTACATTTGTAGCTACATCAAGGGTAAGATCCATTAATGATATTGTGTTTGAGCCAATGACATTTGATCGTTTGAGAGCAATTGGCAGGAACAAAAATATGCAAAAGAGAATTGAGGAAGAGCAGAGGCTGACATTATTGTCAGAACAAACAATAGTTGAATATAAAGTATTGTATAATCACAAATAATATTTGAAGTGGATTGACGAGATTTGCCAATCACAAGTTGTGAGTACATGTTTGTGTGACTTTTGCTGCCTGGCTGGTGCAGACATGTGCATAATATGCACAGATTTAATCCCAAATGCAAGACATATTTTAGTAATTAAATGTGCTTGGGAGGGGATTATCCCAAGAAACATTTTTATACCTGTAAATGTTTTTCTGAGGGATTATTTGCCTGGTACTGGACACTTTTAGTGTTTTCGAGGGTGGCGACCTGCGTAAAGTCAATGTGTTTGCTTTGAATTTACGTTCAAGGTAAATTTGCCAGACACTGGACACTATTTGTGTTTTCGAGTGAGGCGTCCCTGGGTGAATTCATTGCATTGCTTTGAATTTGCTTTCGATGTATCAAGCCGGCACTGGACACAATCTAATTGTGTTTTCGAGTGAGGCGTCCTGGATAGAAATTTTCAGTCTACTTTCGAGGAATAAAAAAGATGTGTGAAATGTCTGCACCTTGCATGTTAATGATGAGCATTAAAAGGCCAGTTGAGATTCTAAATCATTTCATAATTCTCCAAAAGCAAAAATGAAATTTGGAATACAAAATTATTATATAAAAGGTATATATTTATTTTATATGCATGCATTTTCAATTATAGTTTGTTTTAATATTCATTTCTTTTTTGTAGTAAATTAAATAGAAATTATTTCAGATGTGTACCATATTATTATGCAGATGAAGGAAAAAAATGAATTGTGATTTCTAGAAAGGTATGATAAAAGTAAACTGGAACTATTTATCAATTTCAAAAAGAGCGAGCTCATTGGTAATTTGCCCTTGGAAATACAAGGCCAAGTTTACAGGACCTTGTCTTGATCAAGGAATGTAATACATGTACTTACCATCAAAGCCCAATTTAAAAAATATCATCAAAGCCCAATTTTCGAAAATAGTACATATAGATCATAGCTGGTACTGCAGGAAATGCATACAGAAATTTGTAGTTAAGTATGGATATGATATGATATGGATGCTAGCCAGAAGGAATGCTTCTTATTTCAATATACTTTTAATTATAGGGAGGGAATTGTGAACAACTGCTCAGCATTTATTAAAGAAATATGAAACAATGTAAGTGTTAACAAAGTATAATACCAAAAATCTATGTATTAGTGTAACCTAGAAAAAAATTTCCAAGATTTCTAGGTAAATTATGTGTTGTATTTTTATAAATGTTATTAACCAATTTATTTAATACACTTAGATGGAGCAAGTTAATAAACCCTTGTCACACATTTATCATTTGTACACAGATGAATGGGCAAATGAAATATGACAAAAATGAAATCATACTGCACTGCAATATCTAGGCATTTGGATTAAAGTTTTATGGGTGTTATATTGCAGGGTTGTAGTGCAGTAGGTCAACACCATATTATTTTATCCCAAGCCATTGTTATTTTGTAGTTCAAATCACTTAAAAAATGTAGTTTACCCAATCATGTGTGATGATTGTCTTTAATGTTAAGGCTTTATTATCTTATTACACAGTATATGCACATTCTCATAGAACGTTTCAACAGATGTACTATTATGGACCACAATTTCTGTACATTGCATATTAATTGTAATATTGCAATTGGAAATGAATATTAGAATTACTATTATAAGGCAGTAATATACATGTATACTAGGATAACATCCGAGAAAATACAGTGCTGATCAACCAGAAAGTGATTCACAATGTAACAACCATCATTGCAGACTACTGGAATGATAATTATTGAAAAAGAGAAGAGAACTACAATTGATAAAAAATTACAGATATATAAATCATTTAATTGAACAAATGAACCTTAATACAATAATTTTATATTATTTTAATTAATTTTTATCCCAACACATACTCCGTAAATCGGATATTTAATCAAATTTTGAATTACAATTTTGCAAACTCAGGTCGAATCTCGATAAACGAAAATCTAATGTCATATTAAGAGGAATAGCAATTTCTCGAGTCGGCTTCAGTTCAAGTTACATTTATTAAGTCCGTTATCGAGATCCAAAAATCTTTCTTCTCAGGTAAAACAGAAAATATAAATTATGGAAACCTGTTCGTGTTTGCACTTAATATTTAACAGACGTGTAGAAATAGGCGTAATCGCAGTTTACAACGTTACAATCAGAATCGCCATTTATCGAGGTTCGACTCTGTATCGATAAGTATCATGTACGAAGGCCTTAATAATTACACAATTGTATGTAAAGGTCAAATGTTCATTAGTTTGTTCATTTCATTTCGATTTATAGTTTGTCACTTGCATGTATTTATATTAACAAATAACTCTTTGCAGTACGTGCCTGGTTTTTGGTATATTATTGAATTCTCGTTGATCGCCTATATAAATATATTCAAAATCCCATCTAAGTTTATAATGTAGAAACGTGACGATATACATTAAATAGCCATGAATAGGTAGATATTTAGGTTCAACTTACTATTTAAAATATTGCCATTATTAGGAATAAGGATTTGACGTTATTTGAACATTGCATTTGTTTACCACGGCCATTGGCTCGTAGACCTGCGGCGACAACACAGTATTCTGTTTAATATCAAGGTATACATACACACATTAATTAACAAAACGGTGCTTCGGCTTTGGAACGCGAAGGATACCTAGGAGAATACAGGGACAGAGGGGGAAAGTGTGGTCCACATTGTGTCACGCGAGAAACTCGCATTTAAAGGACTTTCATTTCGCGCCCTTTTCTCAAATTTTTTAAAGACCAGCGAAAAAATTTGAAAACAGCGGGCAAGGTAATTTTATTTATAAAACATTTGTATATTCAACGTTTGCTTTATGATAGCGCCGATGAATATCAATGCTAAAACGTTCTGTCAAGAGTGCTTCACACTATGAATATGTCATTTCTCCCCTTTGTTTTAACTACTGTAGAATGGAAAACGCTAAAGAAACAGAAGGTTAGAAGATTTATATAACAATGCTGTTTACAGTAAATTATTTTTATGATACTATAGTTATAATTACAGAGTAAAAAATTCGGTACAGATACACATATATGTTTTAATGTTTAATATAGAAACCCAAAGAGTGGAAGAACATCAAGGTAAACAAACACTTTAAAGTCAGCAAATTTTCATAAGATGTCATGTTAATATTTTCATAAGATGTCATGTTAATAATATGGTCTGATAATCAAAAGTTAGTTACATTTTCCTATTTTGAAAATAATAGAGTCATCGGTATGCACAAGTGCAGAGGACAGGTGCAGGAGGAGGGAGAGCCAGGATATTGGTTGTAAGTAAATATTTGTTCATAAATATATTGAGTTCCCAGAACAGAAATTAAGAACTTTACAGCTTTTTATCTCTGATATCAACGCTATATAACTGCTTCATTTTATTAATATTATTCATATTATTATACCCAAACAGCTGAGAGTGACACAGATGAAGGGAGGTATACATATTCAAAAAGAAAAGGTACGTACTGCAACCTAAAATTGCTTTTAATAATTCTATTTGGATTATAAGTATATTTAGTAGAATAAATGAAGTGTGTATAACTTAATTTGAACAATTATATTTGTCTTATTAATTATATTTGTCATTAATTTGAATAATGCAACATATTTATGAAACACTAAGCTTGGAATTGATTGAAAAATTAATGTTATGAATATTTAATATTAAAGTTTTCTTTATATATATTGCATTAAAGAGCAAGAAGAAGAAAACAAAAGTATGTAATAAAAAATAATACCTTTTTGGGTGATTTGCCATACAGTGTGAATAAATAGTATACATTTTGCAAATATACTCACTCATTAGGTTATGTTGTGTTTTGTATAGTACCGTTAGTACGTTGTTATACTTGTGGCAAGGGTGGCCACAAGGCATACCAGTGCAGAAACAGTAAGTTTGGTAACAATGCAACATTTTATATTCTATACTGAAGCAAAATATTTACAAAGGGAAACAAATCAGTGGTGGCAGAAGATGTTGGGCAGGCAATATCCAGTCCCTATGGAGGGACATAAAATTTGACCTCACTTACGCCACACCAATTTAATATTTTGAGGCATGGATTTTTTCCAAATGTTTAGGGTTGGTCGAGAAAAAATGGAAATAAAAAAAGTACAAGCTTGTACCGAGTCTTTACAACCGCCTCGCTAGTGAAAACCCTGGGTACGAGTTTGAAAAAAGCACAAAAAAACCAATTTTGGATCAAAGTAATGGGTACAAATTTTATTTTGGTTTCACAAAAACAGGGTCGGTTGGATCCATGCCCCAAACAATTAAATTGGTGTAGCCTTACTAGGGATAAAATTGGGCATTAGCCAGCAGTAGATTATTATACAAAATATTAAAAAATAGATAATAGCCTGTCGATTTTGAGAATTGGTCCTTTGTTGCATAATTAAGACCATGTGTTTGGAGATTTCTAGCACAACCCTTGCCATATAAGTATTACATTATTTTAAATGTTGAACCATTTCTTTACTTTTCCGCAGGGGCAAAGAGAAACATGCGTAGTAAGTTCAGTCCATTTGAATTTCTAAAAAATTTAGAAAACACAATAATTAGGAATAAATCTTTTCTACATACAGTATAATTAAATATGTGTATAATGCACTGTATAATGATATTTATACAATAACCTGTTTATTATGCGCATTCTCATTGGTTGTTGGCCATGATCTATTAGAAGAGTCGGACAGATGCACAGATCACGTCAGCCAATTGCTTTTATCTTTTTTCATGCACCAGACATCGCCAAAGAGCTAATAAGCCTTTTGAATGGTTTGTTTTCAATTATTATTGTGTAAAACAAATAGATTCCATTTTGCCATTGTCTGTTCAGTTATAGATTTCTCAACTATCGTCTTGTGGGACACTTTTGTGTTCTAATTACCACGTTCTGACGTCATCTGTGCATCTATAACTGAACAGACAACGGCAAAATGGAATCTATTTGTTAAATATATTATTTGTGATACCATTTCTATTTTTGACAAAGATAGTATGTTGGCGCTGTGGGCAAAACCGGCCATAAAGCCCGAAAATGTTATGGGGCCACACGTTCTGGCCCCAAAAATGTTTTTCATAATTGCAAAGTGATGCAGGCCTGAGCCTTCATCACTTTACAATTAATTTTATAATTACAGTTTGGTTGGCCTTTTCATCTGTGCCCCCTACATAAGCTTCTTTTTTCAATACAGCAACTATTACACTGGAATTTCAACAAAAAAATATACCCACACTCAGGAGTGGTGTGCCTCACCCAAAAGGGCAAGGAAATAATGTATTGCACTTGCCCATAACCCAAAACTAATTTGGTTGAAAACTATTTTTCAAAACAAATTGTGACTGTAGTATTGGCAGACATCACATATCTCTGCTCAAATTCAGTTTCTCACATATAAACATTTTAAACAAAGAGTTTACTTATGATATATAATAGTTGACAGGAACAGTATCTCCAACAAGGTTCCTCAACATTATAATGGGCTAAATAATGATGAAATCGTCAACTATCCTGTAATTCATTATTATATGTAAATGGTTTTAACCCAGAATTGATATTGGAAGTATGGAGTTAATTGCCAAGGTTGTTACAGTTTTGTGAAAGAGTATTGTTGGTGACTGATGTTTAAACGTCAGTCACAGGATGATGGACTCTGAAGAGGACTGCTGTTGAGGTCGTAGAAATTTCAGTCACCAACAATCGTCTTTCTCAAGACAACAACAACCTGGACGATCAACTTCACACTTCTAATGTTTATAATGTTATTTATTTAATAATTCATTAATAAAAATACTTTGGTTATAAGTTAATCTGAAGACGTTCATTCCTCACCTTTATATCCTGACTTGCATTTGCTTCATATGCATTTGCTTCATATGCCGCATTTGCTTCATATTTTCTCGAAAGTGAGTAAATAAGGCATTTTCCAAGTTTACTCCTATGGTAAATGTAATAGTAAATGTAAATGTATTATGGTAAATGTAATATTTCAATACATTTGCTCCATATTTGTGCATATTGTAAATTTGAGTAAATCCATTTTTTCATGCAGTGATTACATTGCTAATTACAACATTGCATTGCTACATTGCAACATTGCATTGCTACATTGCTATATTGCACCTTTGCATTGCTACATTTCAACATTGTATTGATACATTGCAACATTGTATTGGTTACCCAGGAAGTAGGTTACTTGCAACATTGCATTGCTATATTGCAAAATTTCATTGCTACATTGTTGCAAATTGAAATCGAAATCCATGGAAATTCAGATGAATGGGGAAAAAATCACGAAATCACAAACTTATGAATATTTATGTATCATCATGGACAAGGGCCTTAATTGCACTTGCCAAACACATGGAAAGGATTTTTAAAAAGGCTTCATCGAGAACAAAATTGCTCTCTCGCATACAACATAATATCATCGATATTACCCCTGATGCTCTATTGCAGTAATATCTTTGTTGACATACCAGAATCAAAGAAACAACCGTTTGAAGATGTTCAAACCAGAGCCTTAAAAGTCATCAATGGACAAAGAAACTCAGTAAAACTACGCAAAGTAAACTGCATATGAATCAGAAAATGTGCATTATTTGCAAGTTTTCAAATGTCTGCATGGCCTAGTGCCCAGTGTTTACCAGATTACTTCATGCGGAGTAATCACACAAATAATACGCGTGGAAATCATAAGAGTCTGATCCTTCCAAAAGTTCGAACAGAGTCTGGACAAAAATAATTTGCTTTTTGGGAGCAAAAATGTTTATATGAAGTTAAAATTGTGAACTCTATCATGACGTTTAAAACTAATTGCAAAAATGTTGATTTTGATTTTTAACTGTATCTTCTCGGATGACGACTTTCATAAATTTTACTTTTTATTTAGAACTTTTTAATGACTGTTTTTGATAACGTATTAATTGCAATTTTATTCTGTATTTGTAACACTTATATCTGGTCCTTGGTTGATAACAGTATGCAAATATTACTGAACAATCTAACCTGTATAAATATGAATATATTATTATTATTATTACTATTATTATTATTATTATTATTATTATTAATAGACGTATATATTCATATTTTCATTTGTATAATCTTTAATTGATAGTTTATAGTGGTTCAAGTAGTCAATTGTAAATTACCTCATTGAACGAGATTTATAATTGTATATATAACAAAAGATTTAAATAAAGTTTTCATTATTATTATTATTATTGCTTTAAATTTTTCCACCTAGAGCAAATTTAAAGAAGGACATGCGGATTTGCTTAATAATGGTTTTCTCAAATATTTGACAAGTACGTAAATCTCCTCTAGAATAGAATTATCCTTTAAGGTTCTCTTTGCTTTAAATTTTCATAAACAATTGAGGAGGTATTGGCCTAATAGTATTTTATCAGTTGGTTGAAGCATAATATTTCGTTTATTCGAGCTTAAATTGAAACTTACATTCATTCACTTCGGGATTTGCTTTCCAAGGTTCTGCTTCAATACTTTCTACAACTATCTCGCCTAGAAAAAAATTATTTGGAAAGATCTCACCTGTGACTTCACTGCAGACTGCTTCTTTGCCAGTGACCAGTCTTGCTGCACTTATGACATTTTAGTCGTTTGCTGGACAGCTTTTCTTGGGATGCATAGATCCTAGCACCTGTTAAATTTTCCCTTTCCTTTATTTGAGTACTTTCTTGCTCATTAGAAGTTGGTCTTAGCTTCCCTTCTTTAGTCTCGGTTTTGAGAATTTCCGACGCCAGCGCCTACGGAGTCGATAAGCTGTTTCCCATCGCCTCGAAGAAAACCCTGCTGCTTTCTCACAGTTTCTTTCTGCCGGGAAAAGTTCACTGCTTTTTCTAAAGTTAGATCTGCCTCGAGCTGCAACTTTTCCAACAACGCTTTATCCGAATTCCAACAACGATGGGGTCACGGATCAATTCTTCACGTATGAAACGCCGAAATTACAATATTACAATATGTTCTGCAAGGTTGAACAAGTCTGTAATAAATACGTCGACGGTTTCGCTTTCTTGTTGGCTTCGAAGGTTGCATTAGCTTAGCTCGTTTAAAGATTACATTTATTTTAATCATAAAGAAATGTTCGAGTCTCTTCTTGAGACTTTTGTTCGGTCTGCCTCCGTGATAGAATATCGCCCTGCTTCGCCACCCATCGAGTAGATTAGAGTATTAACTTGACTTTCTTCGGATTCTTTCTCGAGACCAGACGCCATTCTGAGTCGCTCGAATCTCCGGATCCATTTTAACCAATCTTCTGGCTTGAGGGTAATTTTTGCTGTTGGTTATACATGTAACAGGGCCATTATTGCAAATAAATTATTGGCGCCTCTTTCGTACACACGAAAACGTTTTCCTGTCATAGTTTTTGTATTGTCTACTGTTCTCAACTAGGGAATCGAGAACAACCAGCTCATTACTTAAAACAATACGGAAACGTTTTCCAGCGTTTTTGTATTGTTTAATGTTCTCAAGGGAATTGAAAACAACCAGTTCATTACTTGAAAAATACAAAAACGCAGGTAAACGTTTCTGTGGGTACGGGGGCCTTAATTAGTCGTCGACAGATCGCTCTTCCACTTTTTCTTCAATGCCAAACCCGCTAACAGAATCCCGCTACAGCCACCGCTGCCACCATGTTGTGTTAGTGACCCTACTTTAATAGTGATTCAACGGCTGACGTTTCATATAATTAAATATCCAGCCGAATTTAAAATATAGTCCTAACTCCAAACCTAACCTATAATATTCTTATTTTCTTTTAGAAATAATAAATATTATACGAAACTTCACCCGATTCATCATATATAACAATATGCTAATATCATATGCTAATATAGATATGCTAATACAACAGGATACGGGGACACTCTTGAACAAAGACGTTTAAAATAGCTGGTCGTCTATCAAGCTAAGAATAATCTTTATTCGGACGGACTTAAATCTATGTTCGAATCCATCTCAAACGTTCATTAATATAACCTAAGAGGCAGCTCTATAATAATATATTTGTTCCCAGACCTCGCGCCGAACTGTGGAAAGACTAAGGCCAAGCCATCGGTCTGCTCTTTTAAAGCTTCGCTGTTATTAAACTACTGTATAATAGTTAAGTTTGTAATACGTTTTTACAATAATATTTAATCATTTAGTAAAATAATACTGTTTGTTAAAGATTAGAACTTAGACATTACTAAATACTTCACACGCTTATTAAGTAGTCGTTATGGAACAAATTAATGACATTTTTTGTATTATATCAAACAGTTAAAAAAAATTGCAAAATATTATTTTAGACACCTTGGTGGTTATCATGGCAACATAAAAGTTGCGATAAATGGATCATTAATTTGTTCCTTGGAAGCGTGTGAAGTTTCTTATTTGAAGCTTCAATTCTCTTTAAATTTTAGGATTTTATTTACATACAGTAGCACTACAGTTGATTTGTGGTATTAGTCTTCTGGGAAATGTATTTGAACTCCCTGAAATTGTTTACAAATTTTAAATATTTTTTAGAATGTTTAAGAAAAAGCATGATTTTACTAAATTTAAATGTGTTTTACATCTTAAAATAACAGTTTTTTTCAATATTGTTAATTTTGGCTGAAATTAGGGTACTCTTAATCTTTTAAAATTGATAAAAATGGCGCCAGTCTTTTTACTTATTTTTAAATAACCTGTTCTGCATTACATAACCTTTTCTATTAAAAATGTCTAAATATATACCAGTCATTGAAGCTATTGATTTTTCGGAAAATAATGTGCAAGACATAGTAGACCCCTTGGAAAAAGGGTCTACATCATGCGATAAATTTAATTGAGAAGCATACCGCATAGAATGTATTTCATCTCATCCTGTGCAAACCCACTTCAAATTATCGATCCGCTACTAATATGTTGTTCTTGTTGTTGCTTTACTTACTTCAGCTGAGTATAGGTGTTCTATTTTTTGTTAACATGTGACTCGATTATTTATGAATACTTTTAGACGAATTACATTCCTCATCGTTGTTCTACGTTAAATAGTTTCACAAAGATCACGTGGCATTTCTGGGTAAGCAGGCTGCTCGAGAATTTGAACATTGCATTGCTACATTGCAATATTGCATTGCTACATTGTAATATTGCACATTACATTGCATTGCTGCATTGTATTGCTACATTGCTACATTGTATTGCTATATTGCTACATTGCAACATTGCATTTCTACATTGCATTGCTACATTGCAATATTGCATTGCTTTATTGCAACATTGCATTGCTACATTGCTACATAGCATTGCTACATTGCAGTGCTACATTGCTACATTGCATTGCAACATTGCATTGCTACATTGCTACATTGCATTGCTACATGGCAATGCTACATTGCATTGCTACATTGCTACATTGCATTGCTACATTGCTATATTGCATTGCTACATTGCTACATTGCATTGCTACATTGCTACATTGCATTGCTACATTGCTACATTGCATTGCTACATTGCTACATTGCATTGCTACACTGGAAGATTGCATAGCTACATTGCAACATTACATTGCTACATTGCAACATTGCATTTCTACATTGCAACATTACATTGCTACATTGCATTGCATTGCTACATTGTATTGCATTGCTACATTGCATTGCTACATTGCTACATTGCATTGCTACATTGCACTACTACTACATTGTTACATTGCATTGCTGCATTGCTACATTGCATTGCTACATTGCTACATTTCATTGCTACATTACTACATTGCATTGCTACATTGCTACATTGCAGTGCTACATTGCAACATTGCATTGCTACATTGCGACATTGCATTGCTACATTGCAACATTGTATTGCTACATTGCAACATTACATTGCTACATAGCAA
This sequence comes from Chrysogorgia sp. JL179-B06, assembly GCA_035772405.1. Classification (NCBI taxonomy): domain Eukaryota; kingdom Metazoa; phylum Cnidaria; class Anthozoa; order Scleralcyonacea; family Chrysogorgiidae; genus Chrysogorgia; species Chrysogorgia sp. JL179-B06. Next base: position 83,494 of record JAYKKM010000214.1, on the reverse strand, counting down.
CATTGCAGTGCTACATTGCAACATTGCATTGCTACATTTCAACATTGCATTGCTACATTGCAACATTTTATTGCTACATTGCAACATTGCATTGCTACATTGCAAATTTCGTTGCTACATTACATTGCTACGTCGCAATATTGCATTGCTACATTACAACGTTGCATTGCTACATTGCAACATTGCATTGCTACATTGCAACATTGCATTGCTACATTTCTACATTATATTACTACATTGCTACATTGCATTGCTACATTGCATTGCATTTATACATTGCATTGCAATGCTACATTGCATTGCTACATTGTTACATTGTATTGCTACATTGCTACATTGTATTGCTATATTGCTACATTGCAACATTGCATTTCTACATCGTAACATTGCATTGCTACATTGCAACATTGCATTGCTACATTGCAACATTGCATTGCTACATTGCAACATTGCATTGCTACATCGCAATATTGCATCGCTACATTACAACGTTGCATTGCTACATTGCAACATTGCATTGCTACATTGCAACATTGCATTGCTACATTGCTACATTACATTGCTACGTTGCTACATTGCAGTGCTACATTGCAACATTGCATTGCAACATTTCAACATTGCATTGCTACATTGCAACATTTTATTGCTACATTGCAACATTGCATTGCTACATTGCAACATTTCGTTGCTACATTACATTGCTACGTCGCAATATTGCATTGCTACATTACAACGTTGCATTGCTACATTGCAACATTGCATTGCTACATTGCAACATTGCATTGCTACATTTCTACATTATATTACTACATTGCTACATTGCATTGCTACATTGCATTGCATTTATACATTGCATTGCAATGCTACACTGCATTGCTACATTGTTACATTGTATTGCTACATTGCTACATTGTATTGCTATATTGCTACATTGCAACATTGCATTTCTACATCGTAACATTGCATTGCTACATTGCAACATTGCATTGCTACATTGCAACATTGCATTGCTACATTGCAACATTGCATTGCTACATTTCTACATTATATTACTACATTGCTACATTGCATTGCTACATTGCATTGCATTTATACATTGCATTGCAATGCTACACTGCATTGCTACATTGTTACATTGTATTGCTACATTGCTACATTGTATTGCTATATTGCTACATTGCAACATTGCATTTCTACATCGTAACATTGCATTGCTACATTGCAACATTGCATTGCTACATTGCTACATTACATTGCTACGTTGCTACATTGCATTGCTACATTGCTACATTGCATTGCTACATTGCTACATTGCATTGCTACATTGCCGCATTGTATTGCTACATTGTTACATATTATTGCTACATTGCATTGCATCGCTACATTGCATTGAATTGCTACATTGTATTGCTTCATTGCTACATTGCATTGCTACATTGCTACATTGCATTGCTACATTGCTACATTGCATTGCTACATTACATTGCATTGCTGCAATGTATTGCTACATTGCAACATTGTATTGCTATATTGCTACATTGCAACATTGCATTTCTACATTGCAACATTGCATTGCTACATTGCAACATTTAATTACTAAATTGCATTGCATTGCTACATTGTATTGCATTGCTACATTGCATTGCTACATTACTACATTACGTTGCTGCATTGCTACATTGCATTGCTACATTGCAACATTTTATTGCTACATTGCAACATTGCATTGCTACATTGCGTTGTATTGCTACATTGCAGTGCTACATTGCTACATTGTATTGCTACATTTCTACATTGCACTACTACTACATTGTTACATTGCATTGCTGCATTGCTACATTGCATTGCAACATTGTTACATTGCATTGCTACATTGCTACATATCATTGCAACATTGCATTGCATTGCTACATTGCATTGTATTGCTACATTGCATTGCTACATTGCTACATTGCATTGCTACATTGCTACATTGCATTGCTACATTCCTACATTGTATTGCTATATTGCTACATTGCAACATTGCATTTCCACATTGCAACATTGAATTGTTACATTTACGCAACATTCTATTGCTACATTGCAACATAGCATTACTACATTGCATTGCATTACTACATTGTATCGCATTGCTACATTGCATTGCATTGCTACATTGCAACATTGCATTGCTACATTCCAACATTGCATTGCTACATTGCAGCATTGCATTGCTACATTGCAACATTGAATTGCTACATTGCATTGCATTGCTACATTGTATTGCATTGCTACATTGCATTGCATTGCTACATTGCATTGCATTGCTGCATTGCATTGCTACATTACTACATTGCATTGCTGCATTGCTACATTGCATTGATACATTGCATTGCTACATTGCTACATTACATTGCTACTTTGCCACATTACATTGCTACTTTGCAACATTGCATTGCTACATTGCAACATTGCATTTCTACATTGCAACATTGCAACATTGCATTGCAACATTTAATTGCATTGCTACATTGCATTGCTACATTGCATTGCTACATTGCAACATTGCAACATTGCATTGCTACATTGCAACATTGCATTGCTACATTGCATTGAGGCATTGCTACATTGCATTGCTACATTGCTACATTGCATTGCTACATTGCATTGCTACATTACTGCATTGCTACATTACTACATTGCATTGCTACATTGATACATTGTATTGCCACATTGCTACATTGCATTGCTACATTGCATTGCTTCATTGCTGCATTGCTACATTGTGCATAGCTACTTTGCTACATTGCTACATAAGACAAGACTAAACGAGACAAGACATGACAAGCCAAGACAGACAAAACAAGACAACACAAGACATCTTTTCAAGACAAAACAAGACAGTCAAGACAAGACAAGACAACTTGTCAAGACAAGACAACTTATCAAGCCAAGACAAGACAACTTGTAAAGACAAGACAAGACAAAACAAGTTGTCAAGACGAGACAAGACAAGACAACTTGTCAAGACAAGACAAGACAACTTGTCAAGACAAGACAACTTGTCAAGACAAGACAACTTGTTCAGACAAGGAAAGACAAGACAATACAACTGGTCAAGACAAGACAAGACAACTTGTCAAGCAAGACAAGACATGACAACTTGTCAAGACAAGACAAGACAAGACAACTGGTCAAGACAAGACAAGACCTGACAAGACAAGTCTTGTCAAGACAACTTGACAAGACAAGACTTGTCTTGTCAAGATAAGACAAGACAAGTCAGGACAAGACAAGTTGTCAAGACAAGACAAGTCAACTTGTCAAGACAAAACAAGACAACTTATCAAGACAAGACAAGACAACTTGTCAAGACAAGATAAGACGATAGAACTTGTCAAGACAAGACAAGACAAGTCAACTTATCAAGACAAGACAAGAGAAGACAACTTGTCGAGACAAGTCAAGACAAGACAACTTGACAAGATAAGACAATACAACTTGTCAAGACAAGACAAGACAACTTGTCAAGACAAGACAACTTGTCAAGACAAAACAAGTTAACTTGACAAGTCAAGACAAGACAAGACAACTTATAAGACAAGACAAGACAACTTGTCAAGACAAGACAAGACAAGACAACTAGACAAGACAAGACAACTTGTCAAGACAAGACAAGACAACTTATCAAGACCAGACAAGACAACGTGTCAAGACAAAACAAAACGAGACAACTTGTCAAGTCAAAACAAAACAAGACAAGACAAGACAAGACAAGACATGACAAATTGTGAAGACAAGACAAGACAACTTGCCAAGACAAGACAAGACAAGACAACTTGTCAAGACAAGACAAGACAACTTGTCAAGACAAGACAAGACAACTTGTCAAGACAAGACAAGACAAGACAAGACAAGTCAACTTGTCAAGTAAAAACAAGACAAGACAGCTTGACAAGACATGACAAGACAACTTGTCAAGACAAGATAAGAGAACTTCTCAAGACAAGACAAGACAACTTGTCAAGATAGGACAAGATAACTTGTCAAGACAAGACAAGACAACTTTCCAAGAGAAGACAAGACAAGACAAGACAACTTGTCAAGACAAGACAACTTGTCAAGACAAGGCAACTTGACAAGGCAACTTGTCAAGAGAAGACAACTTGTCAAGGTAAGACAACTTGTCAAGACAGGACAAGACAATATATAAAACAACTTATCAAGACAAGTCAAGACAAGACAACTTGTCAAGACAAGACAAGACAAAACAAAACAAGACAAGACAAGACAAGACATGGCAACTTGTCAAGACAAGACAAGTTAAGACAACTTGCCAATACAAGACTAGACAAGACCACTTGTCAAGACAAGACAAGACAATACAACTTGTCAAGACAAGACAAGACAACTTATCAAGACAAGACAAGAGAAGACAACTTGTCAAGACAAGACAAAACAACTTGTCCAGACAATACAAGACAACTTGTCAAGACAAGACAACTTGTCAAGATAAGACAAGACAAGACAACTTGTCAAGACAAGATAAGACAACACAACTTATCAAGACAAGACAGGACAAGACAACTTGTCAAGACAAGAAAAGACAAGACAAGACAACTTCTCAAGATAAGACAAGACAACTTCTCAAGACAAGACACGACAAGACATGACAACTTGTGAAGACAAGACAAGACAACTTGACAAGACAAGACAAGCCTTGTCTTGTCAAGACAAGACAAACAAGACAAGTCAGGACTAGACAAGACAACTTGTCAAGACAAAACAAGACAACACAAGACAACTTGTCAAGACAAAAGAAGACAACTTGTCAAGACAAGAGAAGACAAGAGAACTTGTCAAGACAAGACAACTTGCAAGACAAGACAACTTGTCAAGGCAAGACAACTTGTCGAGACAAGAGAAGACAACTTATCAAGACGACAAGACAAGAAAACTTATCAAGACAAGACAAGATAACTTGTCAAGACAAGACAAGACAAGACAAGACAAGACAAGACAAGACAACTTGTCAATACAAAAAAAGACAACTTGACAAGACAGGACAAGAGAAGACAACTTGTCCAGACAAGGCAAGACAACTTGTCAAGACAAGACAAGACAAAACAACTTGTCAAGACAAGACAAGACAACTTGTCAAGACAAGACAACTTGTCAAGACAAGACAACTTGTCAAGACATGACAACTTGTCAAGACAAGACAACTTGACAAGACAAGACAAGAGAAGATAAGACAACTTATCATGAAAACTAAAGACAACTTGTCAAGACAAGACAAGACAACACAACTTGTCAAGACAAGAAAAAGACAAGACAACTTATTAAGACAAGACAGGACAAGACAACTTGTCAAGACAAGACAAGACAAGACAACTTGTCAAGACAAGACAAGACAAGACAGCTTGTCAAGACAAGACGAGAAAACTTGTCAAGACAAGACAAGACAACTTGTCAAGACAAGACACGACAAGACAACTTGTCAAGACAAGAAAAAGGCAAGACAACTTGTCAAGACAAGACAACACAACACAACACAACTTATCAAGACAAGGCAAGACAAGACAACTTGTCAAGACAAGACGAGAAAACTTGTCAAGACAAGACAAGACAACTTGTCAAGACAAGACAAGAGAAGACAACTTGTCAAGACAAGACAAGACAACTTGTCAAGACAAGACAAGACAACTTGTCAAGACAAGACAAGACAACTTATCAAGACAAGACAGGACAAGACAACTTGTCAAGACAAGACAAGACAAGACAACTTGTCAAGACAAGACAAGACAACTTGTCAAGACAAGACTAGAAAACTTATCAAGACAAGACAACTTGTCAAGACAAGACAAGACAAGACCTGACAAGACAAGTCAGACAAGACAACTTGTCAATACAAGACAAGACAAGACAAGACAAGACAACTTGTCAATACAAAACAAGACAACTTGACAAGACAAGACAAGAGAAGACAACTTGTCAAGACAAGGCAAGACAACTTGTCAAGACAAGACAAGACAAAACAACTTGTCAAGACAAGACAAGACAAGACAACTTCTCAGGACAAGACAAGACGACTTATCAAGACAAGATAAGACAAGACAACTTATCAACACAAGACAAGACAAGACAACTTGTCAAGACAAGACAAGACAAGACAAGACAGCTTGTCAAGAGAAGACGAGAAAACTTGTCAAGACAAGACAAGACAACTTGTCAATACAAGACACGACAAGACAACTTGTCAAGACAACAAAAAGACAAGACAACTTATTAAGACAAGACAGGACAAGACAACTTGTCAAGACAAGACAAGACAAGACAACTTGTCAAGACAAGACAAGACAAGACAACTTGTCAAGACAAGACGAGAAAACTTGTGAAGACAAGACAAGACAACTTGACAAGACAAGACTTGTCTTGTCAAGACAAGACAAGACAAGACAAGTCAGGACAAGACAAGACATGACAAGACAAGACAACTTGTCAAGACAAAACATGACAAGACAACTTGTCAAGATATAACAAGACAATTTGTCAAGACAAGAGAAGACAAGACAACTTGTCAAGACAAGACAACTTGTCTAGACAAGACAACTTGCAAGACTAGACAACTTGTCAAGGCAAGACAACTTGTCAAGGCAAGACAACTTGTCAAGACAAGAGAAGACAACTTATCAAGACGACAAGACAAGACAACTTATCAAGACAAGACAAGATAACTTGTCAAGACAAGACAAGACAAGACAAGACGAGACAAGACAACTTGTCAATACAAAACAAGACAACTTGACAAGACAAGACAAGAGAAGACAACTTGTCAAGACAAGGCAAGACAACTTGTCAAGACAAGACAAAACAAAACAACTTGGCAAGACAAGACAAGACAAGACAAGACAAGACAACTTGTGAAGACAAGACAACTTGTCAAGACAAGACAACTTGTCAAGACATGACAACTTGTCAAGACAAGACAACTTGACAAGACAAGACAAGAGAATATAAGACAACTTATCATGAAAACTAAAGACAACTTGTCAAGACAAGAGAAGACAACGCAACTTGTCAAGACAAGAAAAAGACAAGACAACTTATTAAGACAAGACAGGACAAGACAACTTTTCAAGACAAGACAAGACAAGACAACTTGTCAAGACAAGACAAGACAAGACAGCTTGTCAAGACAAGACGAGAAAACTTGTCAAGACAAGACAAGACAACTTGTCAAGACAAGACGAGAAAACTTGTGAAGACAAGACAAGACAACTTGACAAGACAAGACTTGTCTTGACAAGACAAGACTTGTCTTGTCAAGACAAGACAAGTCAGGACAAGACAAGACATGACAAGACAAGACAACATGTCAATACAAAACAAGATAAGACAACTTGTCAATATAAAACAAGACAATTTGTCAAGACAAGAGAAGACAAGACAACTTGTCAAGACAAGACAACTTGTCTAGACAAGACAACTTGCAAGACAAGACAACTTGTCAAGGCAAGACAACTTGTCAAGACAAGAGAAGACAACTTATCAAGACGACAAGACAAGAAAACTTATCAAGACGACAAGACAAGACAACTTATCAAGACAAGACAAGATAACTTGTCAAGACAAGACAAGACAAGACAAGACAACTTGTCAATACAAAACAAGACAACTTGAGAAGACAAGACAAGAGAAGACAACTTGTCAAGACAAAGCAAGACAACTTGTCAAGACAAGACAAGACAAAACAACTTGTCAAGAAAAGACAAGACAACTTGTCAAGACAAGACAACTTGTCAAGACATGACAACTTGTCAAGACAAGACAACTTGACAAGACAAGACAAGACAAGAGAATATAAGACAACTTATCATGAAAACTAAAGACAACTTGTCAAGACAAGACAAGACAACACAACTTGTCAAGACAAGAAAAAGACAAGACAACTTATTAAGACAAGACAGGACAAGACAACTTGTCAAGACAAGACAAGACAAGACAACTTGTCAAGACAAGACAAGACAACTTGTCAAGACAAGACACGACAAGACAACTTGTCAAGACAAGAAAAAGACAAGACAACTTATTAAGACAAGACAGGACCAGACAACTTGTCAAGACAAGACAACACAACTTGTCAAGACAAGGCAAGACAAGACAACTTGTCAAGACAAGACGAGAAAACTTGTCAAGACAAGTCAAGACAACTTGTCAAGACAAGACAATAGAAGACAACTTGTCAAGACAAGACAAGACAACTTGTCAAGACAAGACAAGACAACTTGTCCAGACAAGACAAGACAACTTATCAAGACAAGACAAGACAGGACAAGACAACTTGTCAAGACAAGACAAGACAAGACAACTTGTCAAGACAAGACAAGACAACTTGTCAAGACAAGACTAGAAAACTTATCAAGACAAGACAATTTGTCAAGACAAGACAAGACAAGACAAGACATGACAAGACAAGTCAGGACAAGACAACTTGTCAATACAAGACAAGACAAGACAAGACAAGACAACTTGTCAATACAAAACAAGACAACTTGACAAGACAAGACAAGAGAAGACAACTTGTCAAGACAAGGCAAGACAACTTCTCAAGACAAGACAAGACAAAACATCTTGTCAAGACAAGACAAGACAAGACAACTTCTCAGGACAAGACAAGACGACTTATCAAGACAAGATAAGACAAGATAACTTGTCAACACAAGACAAGACAAGACAACTTGTCAAGACAAGACAAGACAAGACAGCTTGTCAAGAGAAGACGAGAAAACTTGTCAAGACAAGACAAGACAAATTGTCAATACAAGACACGACAAGACAACTTGTCAAGACAAGAAAAATACAAGACAACTTATTAAGACAAGACAGGACAAGACAACTTGTCAAGACAAGACAAGACAAGACAACTTGTCAAGACAAGACAAGACAAGACAAGACAACTTGTCAAGACAAGACGAGAAAACTTGTGAAGACAAGACAAGACAACTTGACAAGACAAGACTTGTCTTGTCAAGACAAGACAAGACAAGACAAGACAAGTCAGGTAAAGACAAGACAAGACAAAACAAGACAAGACAACTTGTCAAGATATAACAAGACAATTTGTCAAGACAAGAGAAGACAAGACAACTTGTCAAGACAAGACAACTTGTCTAGACAAGACAACTTGCAAGACTAGACAACTTGTCAAGGCAAGACAACTTGTCAAGACAAGACAAGACAACTTATCAAGACAAGACAAGATTACTTGTGAAGACAAGACAAGACAAGACAACTTGTCAATACAAAACAAGACAACTTGACAAGACAAGACAAGAGAAGACAACTTGTCAAGACAAGGCAAGACAACTTGTCAAGACAAGACAAAACAAAACAACTTGGGAAGACAAGACAAGACAAGACAACTTGTCAAGACAAGACAACTTGTCAAGACAAGACAACTTGTCAAGACATGACAACTTGTCAAGACAAGACAACTTGGAAAGACAAGATAAGAGAATATAAGACAACTTATCATGAAAACTAAAGACAACTTGTCAAGACAAGAGAAGACAACGCAACTTGTCAAGACAAGAAAAAGACAAGACAACTTATTAAGACAAGACAGGACAAGACAACTTTTCAAGACAAGACAAGACAAGACAACTTGTCAAGACAAGACAAGACAAGACAGATTGTCAAGACAAGACGAGAAAACTTGTCAAGACAAGACAAGACAACTTGTCAAGACAAGACACGACAAGACAACTTGTCAAGACAAGAAAAAGACAAGACAACTTATTAAGACAAGACAGGACAAGACAACTTGTCAAGACAAGACAACACAACACAACACAACTTGTCAAGACAAGGCAAGACAAGACAACTTGTCAAGACAAGACGAGAAAACTTGTGAAGACAAGACAAGACAACTTGTCAAGACAAGACACGACAAGACAACTTGTCAAGACAAGAAAAACACAAGACAACTTATTAAGACAAGACAGGACAAGACAACTTGTCAAGACAAGACAAGACAACTTGTCAAGACAAGACAAGACAAGACAGCTTGTCAAGAGAAGACGAGAAAACTTGTCAAGACAAGACAAGACAAATTGTCAATACAAGACACGACAAGACAACTTGTCAAGACAAGAAAAATACAAGACAACTTATTAAGACAAGACAGGACAAGACAACTTGTCAAGACAAGACAAGACAAGACAACTTGTCAAGACAAGACAAGACAAGACAAGACAACTTGTCAAGACAAGACGAGAAAACTTGTGAAGACAAGACAAGACAACTTGACAAGACAAGACTTGTCTTGTCAAGACAAGACAAGACAAGACAAGACAAGTCAGGTAAAGACAAGACAAGACATGACAAGACAAGACAACTTGTCAAGACAAAACAAGACAAGACAACTTGTCAAGATATAACAAGACAATTTGTCAAGACAAGAGAAGACAAGACAACTTGTCAAGACAAGACAACTTGTCTAGACAAGACAACTTGCAAGACTAGACAACTTGTCAAGGCAAGACAACTTGTCAAGACAAGAGAAGACAAATTATCAAGACGACAAGACAAGACAACTTATCAAGACAAGACAAGATTACTTGTGAAGACAAGACAAGACAAGACAACTTGTCAATACAAAACAAGACAACTTGACAAGACAAGACAAGAGAAGACAACTTGTCAAGACAAGGCAAGACAACTTGTCAAGACAAGACAAAACAAAACAACTTGGGAAGACAAGACAAGACAAGACAACTTGTCAAGACAAGACAACTTGTCAAGACAAGACAACTTGTCAAGACATGACAACTTGTCAAGACAAGACAACTTGGAAAGACAAGATAAGAGAATATAAGACAACTTATCATGAAAACTAAAGACAACTTGTCAAGACAAGAGAAGACAACGCAACTTGTCAAGACAAGAAAAAGACAAGACAACTTATTAAGACAAGACACGACAAGACAACTTTTCAAGACAAGACAAGACAAGACAACTTGTCAAGACAAGACAAGACAAGACAGATTGTCAAGACAAGACGAGAAAACTTGTCAAGACAAGACAAGACAACTTGTCAAGACAAGACACGACAAGACAACTTGTCAAGACAAGAAAAAGACAAGACAACTTATTAAGACAAGACAGGACAAGACAACTTGTCAAGACAAGACAACACAACACAACACAACTTGTCAAGACAAGGCAAGACAAGACAACTTGTCAAGACAAGACGAGAAAACTTGTGAAGACAAGACAAGACAACTTGTCAAGACAAGACACGACAAGACAACTTGTCAAGACAAGAAAAACACAAGACAACTTATTAAGACAAGACAGGACAAGACAACTTGTCAAGACAAGACAAGACAACTTGTCAAGACAAGGCAAGACAAGACAACTTGTCAAGACAAGACGAGAAAACTTGTGAAGACAAGACAAGACAACTTGACAAGACAAGACTTGTCTTGTCAAGACACGACAAGACAAGACAAGACAAGACAAGTCAGGACAAGACAAGACCTGACAAGACAAGACAACTTGTCAAGACAAAACAAGACAAGACAAGACAACTTGTCAAATAAAACAAGACAACTTGTCAAGACAAGAGAAGACAAGACAACTTGTCAAGACAAGACGAGAAAACTTGTCAAGACAAGACAAGACAACTGTCAAGACAAGACACGACAAGACATGACAACTTGTGAAGACAAGACAAGACAACTTGACAAGACAAGCCTTGTCTTGTCAAGACAAAACAAGACAAGACAAAACAACTTGTCAAGACAAGACATGACAACTTGTCAAGACAAGACAAGACAACTTATCAAGACAAGACAGGACAAGACAACTTGTCAAGACAAGACAAGACAAGACAACTTGTCAAGACAAGACAAGACAACTTGTCAAGACAAGACTAGAAAACTTATCAAGACAAGACAACTTGTCAAGACAAGACAAGACAAGACCTGACAAGACAAGTCAGACAAGACAACTTGTCAATACAAGACAAGACAAGACAAGAATAGACAACTTGTCAATACAAAACAAGACAACTTGACAAGACAAGACAAGAGAAGACAACTTGTCAAGACAAGGCAAGACAACTTGTCAAGACAAGACAAGACAAAACAACTTGTCAAGACAAGACAAGACAAGACAACTTCTCAGGACAAGACAAGACGACTTGTCAAGACAAGACAAGACAAGACAACTTGTCAACACAAGACAAGACAAGACAACTTGTCAAGACAAGACAAGACAAGACAAGACAACTTGTCAAGACAAGACAAGAAAACTTGTCAAGACAAGACAAGACAACTTGTCAATACAAGACACGACAAGACAACTTGTCAAGACAACAAAAAGACAAGACAACTTATTAAGACAAGACAGGACAAGACAACTTGTCAAGACAAGACAAGACAAGACAACTTGTCAAGACAAGACAAGACAAGACAACTTGTCAAGACAAGACAAGAAAACTTGTGAAGACAAGACAAGACAACTTGACAAGACAAGACTTGTCTTGTCAAGACAAGACAAGACAAGACAAGTCAGGACAAGACAAGACATGACAAGACAAGACAACTTGTCAAGACAAAACATGACAAGACAACTTGTCAAGATATAACAAGACAATTTGTCAAGACAAGAGAAGACAAGACAACTTGTCAAGACAAGACAACTTGTCTAGACAAGACAACTTGCAAGACTAGACAACTTGTCAAGACAAGACAACTTGTCAAGACAAGACAACTTGTCAAGACAAGACAAGACAACTTGTCAAGAGAAGACAAGACAAATTATCAAGACAAGACAAGACAACTTGTCAAGACAAGACAAGACAAGATAAGACAAGATAAGACAACTTGTCAAGACAAGACAAGACAACTTGACAAGACAAGACAAGAGAAGACAACTTGTCAAGACAAGGCAAGACAACTTGTCAAGACAAGACAAAACAAAACAACTTGGCAAGACAAGACAAGACAAGACAAGACAACTTGTGAAGACAAGACAACTTGTCAAGACAAGACAACTTGTCAAGACATGACAACTTGTCAAGACCAGACAACTTGACAAGACAAGACAAGAGAATATAAGACAACTTATCAAGAAAACTAAAGACAACTTGTCAAGACAAGAGAAGACAACGCAACTTGTCAAGACAAGAAAAAGACAAGACAACTTATTAAGACAAGACAGGACAAGACAACTTTTCAAGACAAGACAAGACAAGACAACTTGTCAAGACAAGACAAGACAAGACAACTTGTCAAGACAAGACGAGAAAACTTGTCAAGACAAGACAAGACAACTTGTCAAGACAAGACGAGAAAACTTGTCAAGACAAGACAAGACAACTTGACAAGACAAGACTTGTCTTGACAAGACAAGACTTGTCTTGTCAAGACAAGACAAGTCAGGACAAGACAAGACATGACAAGACAAGACAACATGTCAATACAAGACAAGACAAGACAACTTGTCAATATAAAACAAGACAATTTGTCAAGACAAGAGAAGACAAGACAACTTGTCAAGACAAGACAACTTGTCAAGACAAGACAACTTGCAAGACAAGACAACTTGTCAAGGCAAGACAACTTGTCAAGACAAGACAAGACAACTTATCAAGACGACAAGACAAGAAAACTTGTCAAGACGACAAGACAAGACAACTTATCAAGACAAGACAAGACAACTTGTCAAGACAAGACAAGACAAGACAAGACAACTTGTCAATACAAAACAAGACAACTTGAGAAGACAAGACAAGAGAAGACAACTTGTCAAGACAAAGCAAGACAACTTGTCAAGACAAGACAAGACAAAACAACTTGTCAAGAAAAGACAAGACAACTTGTCAAGACAAGACAACTTGTCAAGACATGACAACTTGTCAAGACAAGACAACTTGACAAGACAAGACAAGACAAGAGAATATAAGACAACTTATCAAGAAAACTAAAGACAACTTGTCAAGACAAGACAAGACAACACAACTTGTCAAGACAAGAAAAAGACAAGACAACTTATTAAGACAAGACAAGACAAGACAACTTGTCAAGACAAGACAAGACAAGACAACTTGTCAAGACAAGACAAGACAACTTGTCAAGACAAGACACGACAAGACAACTTGTCAAGACAAGAAAAAGACAAGACAACTTATTAAGACAAGACAAGACCAGACAACTTGTCAAGACAAGACAACACAACTTGTCAAGACAAGGCAAGACAAGACAACTTGTCAAGACAAGACGAGAAAACTTGTCAAGACAAGTCAAGACAACTTGTCAAGACAAGACAATAGAAGACAACTTGTCAAGACAAGACAAGACAACTTGTCAAGACAAGACAAGACAACTTGTCCAGACAAGACAAGACAACTTATCAAGACAAGACAAGACAAGACAAGACAACTTGTCAAGACAAGACAAGACAAGACAACTTGTCAAGACAAGACAAGACAACTTGTCAAGACAAGACTAGAAAACTTATCAAGACAAGACAATTTGTCAAGACAAGACAAGACAAGACAAGACATGACAAGACAAGTCAAGACAAGACAACTTGTCAATACAAGACAAGACAAGACAAGACAAGACAACTTGTCAAGACAAAACAAGACAACTTGACAAGACAAGACAAGAGAAGACAACTTGTCAAGACAAGGCAACACAACTTCTCAAGACAAGACAAGACAAGACATCTTGTCAAGACAAGACAAGACAAGACAACTTGTCAAGACAAGACAAGACAACTTATCAAGACAAGATAAGACAAGACAACTTGTCAACACAAGACAAGACAAGACAACTTGTCAAGACAAGACAAGACAAGACAGCTTGTCAAGACAAGACGAGAAAACTTGTCAAGACAAGACAAGACAAATTGTCAAGACAAGACAAGACAAGACAACTTGTCAAGACAAGAAAAATACAAGACAACTTATTAAGACAAGACAGGACAAGACAACTTGTCAAGACAAGACAAGACAAGACAACTTGTCAAGACAAGACAAGACAAGACAAGACAACTTGTCAAGACAAGACGAGAAAACTTGTCAAGACAAGACAAGACAACTTGACAAGACAAGACTTGTCTTGTCAAGACAAGACAAGACAAGACAAGACAAGTCAGGTAAAGACAAGACAAGACATGACAAGACAAGACAACTTGTCAAGACAAAACAAGACAAGACAACTTGTCAAGATATAACAAGACAACTTGTCAAGACAAGACAAGACAAGACAACTTGTCAAGACAAGACAACTTGTCAAGACAAGACAACTTGCAAGACAAGACAACTTGTCAAGACAAGACAACTTGTCAAGACAAGAGAAGACAAATTATCAAGACGACAAGACAAGACAACTTATCAAGACAAGACAAGATTACTTGTGAAGACAAGACAAGACAAGACAACTTGTCAATACAAAACAAGACAACTTGACAAGACAAGACAAGAGAAGACAACTTGTCAAGACAAGACAAGACAACTTGTCAAGACAAGACAAGACAAAACAACTTGGGAAGACAAGACAAGACAAGACAACTTGTCAAGACAAGACAACTTGTCAAGACAAGACAACTTGTCAAGACATGACAACTTGTCAAGACAAGACAACTTGGAAAGACAAGATAAGAGAATATAAGACAACTTATCAAGAAAACTAAAGACAACTTGTCAAGACAAGAGAAGACAACGCAACTTGTCAAGACAAGAAAAAGACAAGACAACTTATTTAGACAAGACAAGACAAGACAACTTTACAAGACAAGACAAGACAAGACAACTTGTCAAGACAAGACAAGACAAGACAGATTGTCAAGACAAGACGAGAAAACTTGTCAAGACAAGACAAGACAACTTGTCAAGACAAGACACGACAAGACAACTTGTCAAGACAAGAAAAAGACAAGACAACTTATTAAGACAAGACAGGACAAGACAACTTGTCAAGACAAGACAAGACAACACAAGACAACTTGTCAAGACAAGACAAGACAAGACAACTTGTCAAGACAAGACGAGAAAACTTGTGAAGACAAGACAAGACAACTTGTCAAGACAAGACACGACAAGACAACTTGTCAAGACAAGAAAAACACAAGACAACTTATTAAGACAAGACAGGACAAGACAACTTGTCAAGACAAGACAAGACAACTTGTCAAGACAAGACAAGACAAGACAGCTTGTCAAGACAAGACGAGAAAACTTGTCAAGACAAGACAAGACAAATTGTCAAGACAAGACACGACAAGACAACTTGTCAAGACAAGAAAAATACAAGACAACTTATTAAGACAAGACAGGACAAGACAACTTGTCAAGACAAGACAAGACAAGACAACTTGTCAAGACAAGACAAGACAAGACAAGACAACTTGTCAAGACAAGACGAGAAAACTTGTGAAGACAAGACAAGACAACTTGACAAGACAAGACTTGTCTTGTCAAGACAAGACAAGACAAGACAAGACAAGTCAGGTAAAGACAAGACAAGACATGACAAGACAAGACACCTTGTCAAGACAAAACAAGACAAGACAACTTGTCAAGATATAACAAGACAACTTGTCAAGACAAGAGAAGACAAGACAACTTGTCAAGACAAGACAACTTGTCTAGACAAGACAACTTGCAAGACTAGACAACTTGTCAAGACAAGACAACTTGTCAAGACAAGAGAAGACAAATTATCAAGACGACAAGACAAGACAACTTGTCAAGACAAGACAAGATTACTTGTGAAGACAAGACAAGACAAGACAACTTGTCAATACAAAACAAGACAACTTGACAAGACAAGACAAGACAAGACAACTTGTCAAGACAAGGCAAGACAACTTGTCAAGACAAGACAAAACAAAACAACTTGTCAAGACAAGACAAGACAAGACAACTTGTCAAGACAAGACAACTTGTCAAGACAAGACAACTTGTCAAGACATGACAACTTGTCAAGACAAGACAACTTGGAAAGACAAGACAAGACAATATAAGACAACTTATCATGAAAACTAAAGACAACTTGTCAAGACAAGAGAAGACAACGCAACTTGTCAAGACAAGAAAAAGACAAGACAACTTATTAAGACAAGACAGGACAAGACAACTTGTCAAGACAAGACAAGACAAGACAACTTGTCAAGACAAGACAAGACAAGACAGATTGTCAAGACAAGACGAGAAAACTTGTCAAGACAAGACAAGACAACTTGTCAAGACAAGACACGACAAGACAACTTGTCAAGACAAGAAAAAGACAAGACAACTTGTCAAGACAAGACAGGACAAGACAACTTGTCAAGACAAGACAACACAACACAACACAACTTGTCAAGACAAGGCAAGACAAGACAACTTGTCAAGACAAGACGAGAAAACTTGTGAAGACAAGACAAGACAACTTGTCAAGACAAGACACGACAAGACAACTTGTCAAGACAAGAAAAACACAAGACAACTTATCAAGACAAGACAGGACAAGACAACTTGTCAAGACAAGACAAGACAACTTGTCAAGACAAGACAAGACAAGACAACTTGTCAAGACAAGACGAGAAAACTTGTGAAGACAAGACAAGACAACTTGACAAGACAAGACTTGTCTTGTCAAGACACGACAAGACAAGACAAGACAAGACAAGTCAGGACAAGACAAGACCTGACAAGACAAGACAACTTGTCAAGACAAAACAAGACAAGACAAGACAACTTGTCAAATAAAACAAGACAACTTGTCAAGACAAGAGAAGACAAGACAACTTGTCAAGACAAGACGAGAAAACTTGTCAAGACAAGACAAGACAACTGTCAAGACAAGACACGACAAGACATGACAACTTGTGAAGACAAGACAAGACAACTTGACAAGACAAGCCTTGTCTTGTCAAGACAAAACAAGACAAGACAAAACAACTTGTCAAGACAAGACATGACAACTTGTCAAGACAAGACAAGACAAGACAACTTGTCAAGACAAGCAAGACAACTTGTCAAGACAAGACAAGACAAGATAACTTGTCAAGACAAGAATAGACAAGACAAGACAACTGGTCAAGACAAGACATGACAAGACAACTTGTCATGACAAGCAAGACAACTAGTCAAGACAAGACAAGACAAGATAACTTGTCAAGACAAGAATAGACAAGACAAGACAAGACAACTGGTCAAGACAAGACATGACAAGACAACTTGTCATGACAAGCAAGACAACTTGTCAAGACAAGACAAGACAAGACAACTTGTCAAGACAAGGAAAGACAATACAAGACAAGACAACTGATCAAGACAAGACAAGACAACTTGTCAAGATAAGACAAGACATGACAACTTGTCAAGACAAGATAAGACCAGACAAGACAACTTGTCAAGACAAGACAAGACAAGACAAGACAACTTGTCAAGACAAGACAAGACAACTTGTCAATACAAGACACGACAACTTGTCAAGACAATACAAGACAACTTGTCAAGACAAGACAAGACAACTTGTCAAGACAAGGAAAGACAATACAAGACAATACAACTGATCAAGACAAGACAAGACAACTTGTCAAGACATGACAAGACATGACAACTTGTCAAGACAAGATAAGACAAGACAAGACAAGACAACGTGTCAAGACAAGACAAGACAATACAACTTGTCAAGACAAGACAAGACAAGACAACTTGTCAAGACAAGACAAGACAACTTGTCAAGACAAGACAACACATGACGACTTGTCAAGACAAGACAAGACAACTTGTCAAGACAAGACAAGACAAGACAAGACAAGACAACTGGTCAAGACAAGACAACTTGTCAAGACAAGACAAGACAAGACAAGACAACTTGTCAAGACAAGACAAGACAACTTGTCAAGACAAGACACGACAACTTGTCAAGACAATACAAGACAACTTGTCAAGACAAGACAAGACAACTTGTCAAGACAAGACACGACAACTTGTCAAGACAAGACAATACAAGACAACTTGTCAAGACAAGAGTAGACAACTTCCCAAGACAAGACAAGACAAGACAAGACAAGACAAGACTTGTCTTGTCAAGACAAGACAAGACAAGACAAAACAAGACAAGACAAGACAAGGCAAGACAAGACAACACAACACAAGACAACACAAGACAAGACAAGACAAGACAAGACAAGACAAGACTAGACAAGACATGACAACTTGTCACGACAACTTGTCAAGTCAAGTAAAGACAAGACAAGACAACTTGCAAAGACAAGACAAGACAACTTGTCAAGCCAAGACAAGACAAGACAAGATAACTTGTCAAGACAATACAACTTGTCAAGACAAGACAACTTGCCAAACCAAGACAAGACAACTTGTCAAGACAAGACAAGACAAATTGTCAAGACAAGACAAGACAACTTGTCAAGACAAGGAAAGACAATACAAGACAATACAACTGATCAAGACAAGACAAGACAACTTGTCAAGACATGACAAGACATGACAACTTGTCAAGACAAGATAAGACAAGACAAGACAAGACAACTTGTCAAGACAAGACAAGACAAGACAACTTGTCAAGACAAAACAAGACCTGACAACTTGTCAAGACAAGACAAGACAACATGTCAAGACAAGACAAGACAACTTGTCAATACAAGACAAGGCAAGACAAAACAACGTCTCAAGACAAGACAACTTGTCAAGACAAGATAAGACAAGACAAGACAACTTGTCAAGACAAGATAAGACAACATGTCAAGACAAGACAAGAAAACTTGTCAACACAAGACAAGACAACTTGTCAAGACAAGACAAGACAACTTGTCAAGACAAAATAAGACAAGGCAAGACAACTTGTCAAGACAAGACAACTTGTCAAGACAAGACAAGACAACTTGTCAAGTCAAGACGAGAAAACTTGTCAAGACAAGACAAGACAACTTGTCAAGACAAGACAAGACAAGACATGACAACTTCTCAAGACAAGACAAGACAAGATAACTTGTCGATACAAAACAAGACAAGACAACTTGTCAAGACAAGACAACTTGTCAAGAAAAGACAAGACAACTTGTCAAGACAAGACAAGACAACTTGTCAAGACAAGACACGACAACTTGTCAAGACAAGACAATACAAGACAACTTGTCAAGACAAAAGAAGACAACTTGCCAAGACAAGACAAGACAAGACAAGACAGGACTTGTCTTGTTAAGACAAGACAAGAGAAGGCAATAGAAGACAAGACAAGACAAGACAAGACAAGACAAGACAAGACAAGACAAGACAAGACAAGACAAGACAAGACAAGACAAGACAAGACATGACAACTTGTCACGACAACTTGTCAAGACAAGACAAAACAAGACAAGACAACTTGTCAAGACAAGACAAGACAACTTGTCAAGAAAACACAAAACAACTTATCAAGACAAGACAAGACAACACAACTTGTCAAGACAAAACAATACATGACAACTTGTCAAGACAAGACAAGACAACTTGTCAAGACAAGGAAAGACATGACAACTTGTCAAGACAAGACAACTTGCGAAGACAAGACAAGACAACTTGTCAAGACAAGACAAAACAACTTGTCAAGACAAGACAAGACAAGACAACTTGTCAAGACAAAAGAAGACAACTTGCCAAGACAAGACAAGACAAGACAAGACAAGACAGGACTTGTCTTGTTAAGACAAGACAAGAGAAGGCAATAGAAGACAAGAAAAGACAAGACAAGACAAGACAAGACAAGACAAGACATGACAACTTGTCACGACAACTTGTCAAGACAAGACAAAACAAGACAAGACAACTTGCCAAGACAAGACAAGACAACTTGTCAAGAAAACACAAAACAACTTATCAAGACAAGACAAGACAACACAACTTGTCAAGACAAAACAATACATGACAACTTGTCAAGACAAGACAAGACAACTTGTCAAGACAAGGAAAGACATGACAACTTGTCAAGACAAGACAACTTGCGAAGACAAGACAAGACAACTTGTCAAGACAAGACAAAACAACTTGTCAAGACAAGACAAGACAAGTCAACTTGTCAAGACAAGACAAGACAACTTGTCAAGACAAGACAAGACAACTTGTCAAGACAAGACACGACAACTTGTGAAGACAAGACAATACAAGACAACTTGTCAAGACAAGAGAAGACAACTTGCCAAGACAAGACAAGACAAGAGAAGACTTGTCTTGTTAAGACAAGACAAGACAAGACAATAGAAAACAAGACAAGACAAGACAAGACAAGACAAGACAAGACAAGACAAGACAAGACAAGACAAGACAAGACATGACAACTTGTCACGACAACTTGTCAAGACAAGCCAAGACAAGACAAGACAACTTGCAAAGACAAGGCAAGACAACTTGTCAAGAAAACACAAAACAACTTATCAAGACAAGACAAGACAAGACAACTTGTCAAGACAAGGCAAGACAAGACAAGACAAGACAAGACAAGACAACTTGTCAAGACAAGACAAGATAACTTGTCAAGACAAGAGAAGACATGCCAACTTGTCAAAACAAGACAAGAAAAGACAAGAAAACGTGTCAAGACAAGACAAGACAAGACAAGATAACTTGTCAAGACAAGACAACTTGTCAAGACAAGACAAGACAAGACAATATAACTTGTCAAGACAAGACAACGTGTCAAGACAAGACAACTTGTCAAGCCAAGACAAGACAGCTTGTCAAGACAAGACAAGACACATTGTCAAGACAAGACAAGACAACTTGTCAAGACAAGACAAGACAAGACAAGAAAACTTGTCATGACAAGATAAGACAACATGTCAAGACAAGACAACACAACTTGTCAACACAAGACAAGACAAGACAAATCAATGTGTAAAGACAAGACAACTTGTCAATACAAGATAAGACAAGGCAAGACAACTTGTCTATACAAGATAAGACAAGGCAAGACAACTTGTCAAGACAAGACAACTTGTCAAGACAAGAATAGACAAGACAAGTAAAACTTATCAAGACAAGACAAAACAAGACAACTTGTCAAGACAAGACAAGACAACTTGTCAAGACAAGACAAGAAAACTTGTCAAGACAAGACAAGACAACTTGTTAAGACAAGACAAGACAACATGTCAAGACAAGACAAGACAACTTGCAACACAAGACAAGACGAGACAAAACAACGTGTCAAGACAAGACAAGATAAGACAAGACAAGACAACTTGTCAAGGCAAGACGAGAAAACTTGTCAAGACAAGACAAGACAAATTGTCAAGACAAGACATGAGAACTTCTCAAGACAAGACAAGACAAGACAACTTGTCAAGACAAGACAAGACAACTTGTCAAGACAAGACAAGACAATACAACTTGTCAAGACAAGACAAGACAAGACAAGACAACTTGTCAAGACAAGACAAGACAACTTGTCAAGACAAGACAACACATGACAACTTGTCAAGACAAGACAAGACAACTTGTCAAGACAAGTCAAGACAAGTCAAGACAAGACAAGATAAGACAAGACAACTGGTCAAGACAAGACAACTTGTCAAGACAAGACAATACATGACAACTTGTCAAGACAAGACAAGACAACTTGCCAAGACAAGACAAGACAACTTGTCAAGACAAGACAAAACAACTTGTCAAGACAAGACAAGACAAGACAACTTGTCAAGACAAGACAAGACAACTTGTCAAGACAAGGCAAGACAAGACAAGACAAGACAACTGGTCAAGACAAGACAACTTGTCAAGACAAGACAAGACATGACAACTTGTCAAGACAAGACAAGACAACTTGCCAAGACAAGACAAGACAAGACAACTTGTCAAGACAAGAGAAGACAACTTGCCAAGACAAGACAAGACAAGACAAGACTTGTCTTGTTAAGACAAGACAAGACAAGACAAGACAATAGAAGACAAGACAAGACAAGACAAGACAAGACAAGACAAGACATGACAACTTGTCGCGACAACTTGTCAAGACAAGACAAGACAACTTGTCAAGAAAACACAAAACAACTTATCAAGACAAGACAAGACAAGACAACTTGTCAAGACAAGGCAAGACAAGACAAGACAAGACAAGACAACTTGTCAAGACAAGACAAGATAACTTGTCAAGACAAGACAAGACATGACAACTTGTCAAAACAAGACAAGAAAAGACAAGAAAACTTGTCAAGACAAGACAAGGCAAGACAACTTGTCAAGACAAAACAAGACACGACAAGTTAACTTGTCAAGACAAGACAACTTGTCAAGACAAGACAAGACAAGATAACTTGTCAAGACAAGACAACTTGTCAAGACAAGACAACTTGTCAAGCCAAGACAAGACAACTTGTCAAGACAAGACAAGACAAATTGTCAAGACAAGACAAGACAACTTGTCAAGACAAGACAAGACAAGACAAGAAAACTTGTCATGACAAGATAAGACAACATGTCAAGACAAGATAACACAACTTGTCAACACAAGACAAGACAAGACAAATCAATGTGTAAAGACAAGACAACTTGTCAATACAAGATAAGACAAGGCAAGACAACTTGTCTATACAAGATAAGACAAGGCGTCAAGACAAGACAACTTGTCAAGACAATAATAGACAAGACAAGTCAAGACAAGTCAAGACAAGTCAAGACAAGACAAAACAAGACAACTTGTCAAGACAAGACAAGACAACTTGTTAAGACAAGACAAGACAACATGTCAAGACAAGACAAGACAAAACAAGACAACTTGTCAAGACAAGACAAGACAACTTGTTAAGACAAGACAAGACAACATGTCAAGACAAGACAAGACAACTTGCAACACAAGACAAGACGAGACAAGACAACGTGTCAAGACAAGACAAGATAAGACAAGACAAGACAACTTGTCAAGGCAAGACGAGAAAACTTGTCAAGACAAGACAAGACAAATTGTCAATTCAAGACATGACAACTTCTCAAGACAAGACAAGACAAGACAACTTGTCAAGACAAGACAAGACAACTTGTCAAGACAAGACAAGACAATACAACTTGTCAAGACAAGATAAGACAAGACAAGACAACTTGTCAAGACAAGACAAGACAACTTGTCAAGACAAGACAACACATGACAACTTGTCAAGACAAGACAAGACAACTTGTCAAGACAAGTCAAGACAAGACAAGACAAGACAACTGGTCAAGACAAGACAACTTGTCAAGACAAGACAATACATGACAACTTGTCAAGACAAGTCAAGACAACTTGCCAAGACAAGACAAGACAACTTGTCAAGACAAGACAAAACAACTTGTCAAGACAAGACAAGACAAGACAACTTGTCAAGACAAGACAAGATAACTTGTCAAGACAACTTTCCAAGACAAGACAAGACAAGACAACTGGTCAAGACAAGACAACTTGTCAAGACAAGACAAGACATGACAACTTGTCAAGACAAGACAAGACAACTTTCCAAGACAAGACAAGACAAGACAACTTGTCAAGACAAGATAAAACAACTTGTCAAGACAAGACAAGACAAGACAAGACAACTTGTCAAGACAAGACAAGACAACTTGTCAAGAGAAGACAAGACAATTTGTCAAGACAAGACAAGACATGACAACTTGTCAAGACAAGACAAGACAACTTGTCAAGACAAGACAAGACAACACAACTTGCCAAGACAAGACAAGACTAGACAACTTGCCAAGACAAGACAAAACAACTTGTCAAGACAAGACAAATTGTCAAGACAAGACAAGACAACTTGTCAAGACAAGGCAAGAAAAGACAAGACAAGACAACTTATCAAGGCAAGGCAAGACAAGACAAGACAACTGGTCAAGACAAGACATGACAACTTGTCAAGACAAGTCAAGACAAGACAACTTGTCACGACAAGCAAGACAACTTGTCAAGACAAGACAAGACAAGACAACTTGTCAAGACAAGACAAGACAAGACAAGTTATCTTGTCAAGACAAGACAACTTGTCAAGACAAGACAACTTGTCAAGACAATACAAGTCAAGACAAGGCAAGACAAGAAAATTGTCAAGACAATACAAGACAACTTGTCAAAACAAGACAACTTGTCAAGAGAAGAACAGACAAGACAAGACAAGAGAACTTGTCAAGAAAAGACAAGACAACTTGTCAAGACAAGACACGACAACTTGTCAAGACAAGACAATACAAGACAACTTGTCAAGACAAGACAAGACAACTTCCCAAGACAAGACACAAGACAAGACTTGTCTTGTCAAGACAAGCCAAGACAAGACAAGACAAGACAAGACAAGACAAGACAAGACAAGACAAGACAAGACAAGACAAGACAAGACAAGACAATACAAGACAAGACAAGACAAGACAAGACAAGACTAGACAAGACATGACAACTTGTCACAACAACTTGTCAAGGCAAGACAAGACAAGACAAGACAAGACAACATGCCAAGACAAAACAAGACAACTTGTCAAGACAAGAGAAAACAACTTGTCAAGACAATACAAGACAACTTGTCAAGACAAGACAAGATAACTTGTCAAGACAAGACAAGACATAACAACTTGTCAAGACAAGACATGACAACTTGTCAAGATAAGACAAGTCAAGACAACTTGTCAAGACAAGACAAGACAACTTGTCAAGACAAGAAAAGACAAGACAAGACAAGACAACTTGTCAAGACAAGACAAGACAACTTGTCAAGAAAATACAAGACAACTTGTCAAGACAAGACACGACAACTTGTCAAGACAAGACAATACAAGACAACTTGTCAAGACAAGACAAGACAACTTCCCAAGACAAGACAAGACAAGACTTGTCTTGTCAAGACAAGACAAGACAAGACAAGACAAGACAAGACAAGACAAGACAAGACAAGACAAGACAGGAAAAGACGACAAGACAAGACTAGACAAGACATGACAACTTCTCACGACAACTTGTCAAGGCAAGACAAGACAAGACAAGACAAGACAACTTGCCAAGACAAGACAAGACAACTTGTCAAGACAAGACAAAACAACTTGTCAAGACAAGACAAAACAACTTGTCAAGACAAGACAAGACAACTTGTCAAGACAAGACAAGACAAGACAACTTGTCAAGACAAGGCAAGACAAGACAAGACAAGACATGACAACTTGTCAAGACAAGACAAGACAACTTGTCAAGACAAGACAAGACAAGACAACTTGTCAAGACAAGCAAGACAACTTGTCAAGACAAGACAAGACAAGATAACTTGTCAAGACAAGACAACTTGTCAAGACAAGACAACTTGTCAAGACAAGACAACTTGTCAAGACAAGAATAGACAAAACAAAACAAGACAACTTGTCAAGACAAGGCAAGACAACTTGTTAAGACAAGACAAGACAACATGTCAAGACAAGAGAAGACAAGACAAGACAACTTGCCAAGACAAGACAAGACAACTTGTCAAGACAAGACAAAACAACTTGTCAAGACAACACAAGACAAGACAACTTGTCAAGACAAGACAAGATATGACAACTTGTCAAGACAAGACAAGACAAGTTGGCAAGACAAGACAAGACAAGACAACTTGTCAAGACAAGACAAAACAACTTGTCAAGACAAGACAAGACAAGACAACTGCTCTGGACAAGACAAGAGAACTTTTCAAGACAAGAGAAGACAAGACATGACAACTTGTCAAGACAAGACAAGACAACTTGTCAAGACAAGACAATACATGACAACTTGTCAAGACAAGACAAGACAACTTGTCAAGACAAGGAAAGACAAGACAAGACAATACAAGACAACGGGTCAAGACAAGACAACTTGTCAAGACAAGACAAGACATGACAACTTGTCAAGACAAGACAACTTGGCAAGACAAGACAAGACAAGACAACTTGTCAAGACAAGACAAAACAACTTGTCAAGACAAGACAAGACAAGACAACTGCTCTAGACAAGACAAGAGAACTTTTCAAGAAAAGAGAAGACAAGACATGACAACTTGTCAAGACAAGACAAGACAACTTGTCAAGACAAGGAAAGACAAGACAAGACAAGACAAGACAAGACAAGACAACGGGTCAAGACAAGACAACTTGTCAAGACAAGACAAGACAAAACAACTTGTCAAGACAAGACAAGACAAGTCAACTTGTCAAGACAAGACAAGACAACTTGTCAAGACAAGACAAGACAACTTGTCAAGACAAGACAAGACAACTTGTCAAGACAAGACAAGACAAGACAACTTGTCAAGACAAGAGAAGACAACTTGCCAAGACAAGACAAGACAAGACAAGACTTGTCTTGTTAAGACAAGACAAGACAAGACAATAGAAGACAAGACAAGACAAGACAAGGCAAGACAAGACAAGACAAGACAAGACAAGACATGACAACTTGTCACGACAACTTGTCAAGACAAGACAAGACAAGACAACTTGCCAAGACAAGACAAGACAACTTGTCAAGAAAACACAAAACAACTTATCAAGACAAGACAAGACAAGACAACTTGTCAAGACAAGGCAATACAAGACAAGACAAGACAAGACAAGACAACTTGTCAAGACAAGACAAGATAACTTGTCAAGACAAGACAAGACATGACAACTTGTCAAAACAAGACAAGAAAAGACAAGAAAACTTGTCAAAACAAGACAAGGCAAGACAACTTGTCAAGACAAAATAAGACACGACAAGTTAACTTGTCAAGACAAGACAACTTGTCAAGACAAGACAAGACAAGACAAGATAACTTGTCAAGACAAGACAACTTGTCAAGACAAGACAACTTGTCAAGCCAAGACAAGACAACTTGTCAAGACAAGACAAGACAAATTGTCAAGACAAGACAAGACAAGACAACTTGTCAAGACAAGACAAGACAAGACAAGACAAGAAAACTTGTCATGACAAGATAAGACAACATGTCAAGACAAGACAACACAACTTGTAAACACAAGACAAGACAAGACAAATCAATGTGTAAAGACAAGACAACTTGTCAATACAAGATAAGACAATGCAAGACAACTTGTCTATACAAGATAAGACAAGGCAAGACAACTTGTCAAGACAAGACAACTTGTCAAGACAAGAATAGACAAGACAAGTCAACTTATCAAGACAAGACAAAACAAGACAACTTGTCAAGACAAGACAAGACAACTTGTTAAGACAAGACAAGACAACATGTCAAGACAAGACAAGTAAAGACAACTTGTCAAGACAAGACAAGACAACTTGTTAAGACAAGACAAGACAACATGTCAAGACAAGACAAGACAACTTGCAACACAAGACAAGACGAGACAAAACAACGTGTCAAGACAAGACAAGATAAGACAAGACAAGACAACTTGTCAAGGCAAGACGAGAAAACTTGTCAAGACAAGACAAGACAAATTGTCAAGACAAGACAAGACAACTTGTCAAGACAAGACAAGACAAGACAACTTGTCAAGACAAGACAAGACAATACAACTTGTCAAGACAAGACAAGACAAGAGACAAGACAACTTGTCAAGACAAGACAACACATGACAACTTGTCAAGACAAGACAAGACAACTTGTCAAGACAAGTCAAGACAAGACAAGACAAGACAAGACAACTGGTCAAGACAAGACAACTTGTCAAGACAAGACAAGACAAGACAACTTGTCAAGACAAGACAAGACAACTTGTCAAGACAAGACAAGACAACTTGTCAAGACAAGACAAAACAACTTGTCAAGACAAGACAAGACAAGACAACTTGTCAAGACAAGACAAGACAACTTGTCAAGACAAGGCAAGACAAGACAAGACAAGACAACTTGTCAAGACAAGACAACTTGTCAAGACAAGACAAGACAAGACAACTTGTCAAGACAAGACAAGACAACTTGTCAAGACAAGACAAGACAAGACAACTTGTCAAGACAAGACAAAACAACTTGTCAAGACAAGACAAGACAAGACAACTTGTCAAGACAAGACAAGACAACTTGTCAAGACAAGACAAGACAAGACAACTTGTCAAGACAAGACAAAACAACTTGTCAAGACAAGACAAGACAAGACAACTTGTCAAGAGAAGACAAGACAACTTGTCAAGACAAGACAAGACAAGACAACTTGTCAAGACAAGACAAGATATGACAACTTGTCAAGACAAGACAAGACAACTTGTCAAGACAAGACAAGACAAGACAACTTGTCAAGACAAGACAAGACAAGACAACTTGTCAAGACAAGACAAAACAACTTGTCAAGACAAGACAACTTGTCAAGACAAGACAAGACAAGACAACATGTCAAGACAAGGCAAGAAAAGACAAGACAAGACAAGACAACTTGTCAAGACAAGGCAAGACAAGACAAGACAACTGGTCAAGACAAGACATGACAACTTGTCAAGACAAGTCAAGACAAGACAACTTGTCAAGACAAGCAAGACAACTTGTCAAGACAAGACAAGACAAGACAACTTGTCAAGACAAGACAAGACAAGACAAGTTATCTTGTCAAGACAAGACAACTTGTCAAGAGAAGACAATACAAGACAAGACAACTGATCAAGACAAGACAAGACAACTGATCAAGACAAGACAAGACAACTTGTCAAGATAAGACAACTTGTCAAGAGACAAGACAAGACAAGACAAGACAAGACAAGACAACTTGTCAAGACAAGACAAGACAACTTGTCAAGACAAGACAAGACAACTTGTCAAGACAAGACAAGACAAGACAACTTGTCAAGACAAGACAAGAAAAGACAAGAAAACTTGTCAAGACAAGACAAGACAAGAAAACTTGTCAAGACAAAACAAGACAGACAAGACAACTTGTCAAGACAAGACAACTTGTCAAGACAAGACAAGACAAGACAACTTGTCAAGACAAGACAACTTGTCAAGACAAGACAACTTGTCAAGACAAGACAAGACAACTTGTCAAGACAAGACAAGACAACTTGTCAAGACAAGACAAGACAACTTGTCAAGACAAGACAAGACAAGACAAGACAAGACAACTTGTCAAGACAAGACAAGACAACTTGTCAAGACAAGAAAAAACAACTTGTCAACATAAGACAAGACAAGACAAAACAACGTGTCAAGACAAGACAACTTGTCAAGACAAGACAAGACAAGACAAGACAACTTGTCAAGACAAGACAAGACAACTTGTCAAGACAAGACAACTTGTCAAGACAAGAAAAGACAAGACAAGACAACTTGTCAAGACAAGACAAAACAAGACAAGACAACTTGTCAAGACAAGACAAGACAACTTGTCAAGACAAGACAAGACAACTTGTCAAGACAAGACAAGACAAGACAACTTGTCAAGACAAGACAAGACAACTTGTCAAGACAAGACAAGACAACTTGTCAAGACAAGACAAGACAACTTGCAAGACAAGACAAGACAAGACAAAACAACTTGTCAAGACAAGACAAGACAAGACAAGACAAGACAAGACAACTTGTCAAGACAAGACAAGAAAACTTGTCAAGACAAGACAAGACAACTTGTCAAGACAAGACAAGACAACTTGTCAAGACAAGACAAGACAAGACAACTTGTCAAGACAAGACAAGACAACTTGTCAAGACAAGACAAGACAAGACAACTTGTCAAGACAAGACAAGACAAGACAAGACAACTTGTCAAGACAAGACAAGACAACTTGTCAAGACAAGACAACACATGACAACTTGTCAAGACAAGACAAGACAACTTGTCAAGACAAGTCAAGACAAGACAAGACAAGACAAGACAACTTGTCAAGACAAGACAACTTGTCAAGACAAGACAAGACAAGACAACTTGTCAAGACAAGACAAGACAACTTGTCAAGACAAGACAAGACAACTTGTCAAGACAAGACAAGACAACTTGTCAAGACAAGACAAGACAAGACAACTTGTCAAGACAAGACAAGACAACTTGTCAAGACAAGACAAGACAAGACAAGACAAGACAACTGGTCAAGACAAGACAACTTGTCAAGACAAGACAAGACAAGACAACTTGTCAAGACAAGACAAGACAACTTGTCAAGACAAGACAAGACAACTTGTCAAGACAAGACAAGACAACTTGTCAAGACAAGACAAGACAAGACAACTTGTCAAGACAAGACAAGACAACTTGTCAAGACAAGACAAGACAAGACAACTTGTCAAGACAAGACAAGACAACTTGTCAAGACAAGACAAGACAAGACAAGACAACTTGTCAAGACAAGACAAGACAACTTGTCAAGACAAGACAAGACAAGACAACTTGTCAAGACAAGACAAGACAAGACAACTTGTCAAGACAAGACAAGACAACTTGTCAAGACAAGACAAGACAAGACAACTTGTCAAGACAAGACAAGACAAGACAAGACAACTTGTCAAGACAAGACAAGACAACTTGTCAAGACAAGACAAATTGTCAAGACAAGACAAGACAAGACAACTTGTCAAGACAAGACAAGACAAGACAAGACAAGACAACTTGTCAAGACAAGACAAGACAAGACAAGACAACTTGTCAAGACAAGACAAGACAACTTGTCAAGACAAGACAAGACAAGACAACTTGTCAAGACAAGACAAGACAACTTGTCAAGACAAGACAAGACAAGACAACTTGTCAAGACAAGACAAGACAAGACAACTTGTCAAGACAAGACAACTTGTCAAGACAAGACAACTTGTCAAGACAAGACAAGTCAAGACAAGACAAGACAAGACAATTGTCAAGACAAGACAAGACAACTTGTCAAGACAAGACAACTTGTCAAGACAAGAACAGACAAGACAAGACAAGACAACTGGTCAAGACAAGACAAGACAACTTGTCAAGACAAGACAAGACAACTTGTCAAGACAAGACAAGACAAGACAACTTGTCAAGACAAGACAAGACAACTTGTCAAGACAAGACAAGACAAGACAAGACTCTTGTCAAGACAAGACAAGACAAGACAAGACAAGACAAGACAAGACAAGACAAGACAAGACAAGACAAGACAAGACAAGACAAGACAAGACAAGACAAGACAAGACAAGACAACTTGTCAAGACAACTTGTCAAGACAAGACAAGACAAGACAAGACAAGACAACTTGTCAAGACAAGACAAGACAAGACAAGACAACTTGTCAAGACAAGACAAGACAAGACAACTTGTCAAGACAAGACAAGACAACTTGTCAAGACAAGACAAGACAAGACAAGACAACTTGTCAAGACAAGACAACTTGTCAAGACAAGACAAGACAAGACAAGACAACTTGTCAAGACAAGACAAGACAACTTGTCAAGACAAGACAAGACAACTTGTCAACACAAGACAAGACAAGACAAATCAACGTGTCAAGACAAGACAACTTGTCAATACAATAAAAGACAATAAAAGACAACTTGTCAAGACAACACAAGACAACTTGTCAAGACAAGAGAAGACAACTTGTCAAGACAACATAAGACAAGACTTGTCTTGTCAAGACAAGACAAGACAAGACAAGACAAGACAAGACAAGACAAGACAAGACAAGACAAGACAAGACAAGACAAGACAAGACAAGACTAGACAAGACATGACAACTTGTCACGACAACTTGTCAAGGCAAGACAAGACAAAACAAGACAACTTGCCAAGACAAAACAAGACAACTTGCCAAGACAAGACAAGACAACTTGTCAAGACAAGACAAAACAAAACAACTTGTCAAGACAAGACAAGACAACTTGTCAAGATAATACAAGACAAGACAAAACAAGACAAGACAAGACAAGAAAATTGTCAAGACAAGACAAGACAACTTGTCAAGACAAGACAAGACAACTTGTGAAGACAAGAAAAGACAAGACAAGACAGACAACTTTTCAAGACAAGACAACTTGTTAAGCCAAGCAAAGACAACTTGTCAAGACAAGACAACTTGTCAAGACAAGACAACTTGTCAAGACAAGACAAGACAAGACAACTTGTCAAGACAAGACAAGACAACTTGTCAAGACAAGACAAGACAACTTGTCAAGACAAGACAAGACAACTTGTCAAGACAAGACAAGACAAGACAACTTGTCAAGACAAGACAAGACAACTTGTCAAGACAAGACAAGACAAGACAACTTGTCAAGACAAGACAAAACAACTTGTCAAGACAAGACAAGACAAGACAAGACAACTTGTCAAGACAAGACAAGACAACTTGTCAAGACAAGACAAGACAAGACAACTTGTCAAGACAAGACAAGACAAGACAACTTGTCAAGACAAGACAAGACAACTTGTCAAGACAAGACAAGACAAGACAACTTGTCAAGACAAGACAAGACAAGACAACTTGTCAAGACAAGACAAGACAACTTGTCAAGACAAGACAAGACAAGACAACTTGTCAAGACAAGACAAGACAACTTGTCAAGACAAGACAAGACAAGACAAGACAAGACAACTTGTCAAGACAAGACAACTTGTCAAGACAAGACAATACAAGACAACTTGTCAAGACAAGACAAGACAACTTGTCAAGACAAGACAAGACAACTTGTCAAGACAAGACAAGACAACTTGTCAAGACAAGACAAGACAAGACAACTTGTCAAGACAAGACAAGACAACTTGTCAAGACAAGACAAGACAAGACAAGACAACTTGTCAAGACAAGACAAGACAACTTGTCAAGACAAGACAAGACAAGACAACTTGTCAAGACAAGACAAGACAAGACAACTTGTCAAGACAAGACAAGACAACTTGTCAAGACAAGACAAGACAAGACAACTTGTCAAGACAAGACAAGACAAGACAACTTGTCAAGACAAGACAAGACAACTTGTCAAGACAAGACAACTTGTCAAGACAAGACAAGACAAGACAACTTGTCAAGACAAGACAAGAAAAGACAAGACAAGACAACTTGTCAAGACAAGACAAGACAAGACAAGACAACTTGTCAAGACAAGACAAGACAACTTGTCAAGACAAGACAAGACAAGACAACTTGTCAAGACAAGACAAGACAACTTGTCAAGACAAGACAAGACAAGACAACTTGTCAAGACAAGACAAGACAAGACAACTTGTCAAGACAAGACAACTTGTCAAGACAAGACAACTTGTCAAGACAAGACAAGTCAAGACAAGACAAGACAAGAAAATTGTCAAGACAAGACAAGACAACTTGTCAAGACAAGACAACTTGTCAAGACAAGAACAGACAAGACAAGACAAGACAACTTGTCAAGACAAGACAAGACAACTTGTCAAGACAAGACAAGACAACTTGTCAAGACAAGACAAGACAAGACAACTTGTCAAGACAAGACAACTTGTCAAGACAAGACAAGACAAGACAAGACAAGACAAGACAATTGTCAAGACAAGACAAGACAACTTGTCAAGACAAGACAACTTGTCAAGACAAGAACAGACAAGACAAGACAAGACAACTTGTCAAGACAAGACAAGACAACTTGTCAAGACAAGACAAGACAACTTGTCAAGACAAGACAAGACAAGACAACTTGTCAAGACAAGACAAGACAACTTGTCAAGACAAGACAAGACAAGACTACTTGTCAAGACAAGACAAGACAAGACAAGACAAGACAAGACAAGACAAGACAAGACAAGACAAGACAAGACAAGACAAGACAAGACAAGACAAGACAAGACAAGACAAGACAAGACAAGACAAGACAAGACAAGACAAGACAAGACAAGACAAGACATGACAACTTGTCACGACAACTTGTCAAGGCAAGACAAGACAAGACAAGACATGACAACTTGTCAAAACAAGACAAGAAAAGACAAGAAAACTTATCAAGACAAGACAAGGCAAGACAACTTGTCAAGACAAGACAAGACAACTTGTCAAAACAAGACAAAACAAGACAAAACAACGTCTCAAGACAAGACAACTTTGTCAAGACAAGCTAAGACAATACAAGACAACTTGTCAAGACAAGATAAGACAACATGTCAAGACAAGACAAGACAACTTGTCAACACAAGACAAGACAAGACAAATCAACGTGTCAAGACAAGACAACTTGTCAATACAATAAAAGACAATAAAAGACAACTTGTCAAGACAACACAAGACAAGACTTGTCTTGTCAAGACAAGACAAGACAAGACAAGACGAGACAAGACAAGACAAGACAAGACAAGACAAGACAAGACAAGACAAGACAAGACTAGACTAGACAAGACATGACAACTTGTCACGACAACTTGTCAAGGCAAGACAAGACAAGACAAGACAAGACAACTTGTCAAGACAAGACAAGACAACTTGTCAAGACAAGACAAGACAACTTGTCAAGACAAGACAAAACAAGACAACTTGTCAAGACAAGACAAGACAACTTGTCAAGATAATACAAGACAAGACAAAACAAGACAAGACAAGACAAGAAAATTGTCAAGACAAGACAAGACAACTTGTCAAGACAAGACAAGACAACTTGTGAAGACAAGAAAAGACAAGACAAGACAGACAACTTTTCAAGACAAGACAACTTGTTAAGCCAAGCAAAGACAACTTGTCAAGACAAGACAACTTGTCAAGACAAGACAACTTGTCAAGACAAGACAAGACATGACAACTTGTCAAGACAAGACAAGACAACTTGCCAAGACAAGACAAGACAACTTGTCAAGACAAGACAAAACAACTTGTCAAGACAAGACAAGACAAGACAACTTGTCAAGACAAGACAAGACAACTTGACAAGACAAGACAAGACAAGACAACTTGTCAAGACAAGACAAGACAACTTGTCAAGACAAGACAAGACAAGACAAGACAAGACAACTTGTCAAGACAAGACAAGACAACTTGTCAAGACAAAGACAAGACAAGACAACTTGTCAAGACAAGACAAGACAAGACAACTTGTCAAGACAAGACAAGACAACTTGTCAAGACAAGACAAGACAAGACAACTTGTCAAGACAAGACAAGACAAGACAACTTGTCAAGACAAGACAAGACAACTTGTCAAGACAAGACAAGACAAGACAACTTGTCAAGACAAGACAAGACAACTTGTCAAGACAAGACAAGACAAGACAAGACAACTTGTCAAGACAAGACAACTTGTCAAGACAAGACAAGACAACTTGTCAAGACAAGACAAGACAACTTGTCAAGACAAGACAAGACAACTTGTCAAGACAAGACAAGACAAGACAACTTGTCAAGACAAGACAAGACAACTTGTCAAGACAAGACAAGACAAGACAACTTGTCAAGACAAGACAAAACAACTTGTCAAGACAAGACAAGACAACTTGTCAAGACAAGACAAGACAACTTGTCAAGACAAGACAAGACAAGACAACTTGTCAAGACAAGACAAGACAAGACAACTTGTCAAGACAAGACAAGACAACTTGTCAAGACAAGACAAGACAAGACAACTTGTCAAGACAAGACAAGACAAGACAACTTGTCAAGACAAGACAAGACAACTTGTCAAGACAAGACAACTTGTCAAGACAAGACAAGACAAGACAACTTGTCAAGACAAGACAAGACAAGACAAGACAAGACAACTTGTCAAGACAAGACAAGACAAGACAAGACAAGACAACTTGTCAAGACAAGACAAGACAACTTGTCAAGACAAGACAAGACAAGACAACTTGTCAAGACAAGACAAGACAACTTGTCAAGACAAGACAAGACAAGACAACTTGTCAAGACAAGACAAGACAAGACAACTTGTCAAGACAAGACAACTTGTCAAGACAAGACAACTTGTCAAGACAAGACAAGACAAGACAAGACAAGACAAGACAACTTGTCAAGACAAGACAAGACAACTTGTCAAGACAAGACAACTTGTCAAGACAAGAATAGACAAGACAAGACAAGACAACTTGTCAAGACAAGACAAGACAACTTGTCAAGACAAGACAAGACAACTTGTCAAGACAAGACAAGACAAGACAACTTGTCAAGACAAGACAAGACAAGACAACTTGTCAAGACAAGACAAGACAACTTGTCAAGACAAGACAAGACAAGACAAGACAAGACAAGACAAGACAAGACAAGACAAGACAAGACAAGACAAGACAAGACAAGACAAGACAAGACAAGACAAGACAAGACAAGACAAGACAAGACAAGACAAGACAAGACAAGACAAGACAACTTGTCAAGACAACTTGTCAAGACAAGACAAGACAAGACAAGACAAGACAACTTGTCAAGACAAGACAAGACAAGACAAGACAACTTGTCAAGACAAGACAAGACAAGACAACTTGTCAAGACAAGACAAGACAACTTGTCAAGAGAAGACAAAAGACAAGACAAGACAACTTGTCAAGACAAGACAACTTGTCAAGACAAGACAAGACAAGACAAGACAACTTGTCAAGACAAGACAAGACAACTTGTCAAGACAAGACAAGACAACTTGTCAAGACAAGACAAGACAAGACAAATCAACTTGTCAAGACAAGACAACTTGTCAAGACAAGACAAGACAAGACAAGACAACTTTTCAAGACAAGACAAGACAATTGTCAAGACAAGACAAGACAACTTGTCAAGACAAGACAAGACAAGACAACTTGTCAAGACAAGACAAGACAACTTGTCAAGACAAGACAAGACAAGACAACTTGTCAAGACAAGACAAGAAGACAACTTGTCAAGACAAGACAAGACAAGTCAAGACAAGACAAGACAAGACAACTTGTCAAGACAAGAACAAGACAAGACAACTTGTCAAGACAAGACAAGACAACTTGTCAAGACAAGACAACTTGTCAAGACAAGACAAGACAAAGACAAGACAAGACAACTTGTCAAGACAAGACAAGACAAGACAAGACAACTTGTCAAGACAAGACAAGACAACTTGTCAAGACAAGACAAGACAAGACAACTTGTCAAGACAAGACAAGACAACTTGTCAAGACAAGACAAGACAAGACAACTTGTCAAGACAAGACAAGACAAGACAACTTGTCAAGACAAGACAACTTGTCAAGACAAGACAACTTGTCAAGACAAGACAAGTCAAGACAAGACAAGACAAGACAATTGTCAAGACAAGACAAGACAACTTGTCAAAAACAAGACAACTTGTCAAGACAAGAAAAGACAAGACAAGACAAGACAACTTGTCAAGACAAGACAAGACAACTTTTCAAGACAAGACAAGACAACTTGTCAAGACAAGACAAGACAAGACAACTTGTCAAGACAAGAAAGACAAGACAACTTGTCAAGACAAGACAAGACAAGACAACTTGTCAAGACAAGACAAGACAAGACAAGACAACTTGTCAAGACAAGACAACTTGTCAAGACAAGACAATACAAGACAACTTGTCAAGACAAGACAACTTGTCAAGACAAGACAACTTGTCAAGACAAGACAAGACAACTTGTCAAGACAAGACAAGACATGTCAAGGCTAGACAAGACATGGCAAGACAAGACAAGACAAGACAAGACAAGACAAGACAACTTGTCAAGACAAGACAAGACAACTTGTCAAGACAAGACAAGACAACTTGTCAAGACAAGACAAGACAAGACAAGACATTGTCAAGACAAGACAACTTGTCAAGACAAGACAAGACAAGACAAGACAACTTGTCAAGACAAGACAAGACAAGACAAGACAACTTGTCAAGACAAGACAACTTGTCAAGACAAGACAAGACAAGACAAGACAACTTGTCAAGACAAGACAAGACAAGACAAGACAACTTGTCAAGACAAGACAAGACAACTTGTCAAGACAAGACAAGACAACTTGTCAAGACAAGACAAGACAACTTGTCAAGACAAGACAAGACAACTTGTCAAGACAAGACAAGACAACTTGTCAAGACAAGACAAGACAACTTGCAAGACAAGACAAGACAAGACAAGACAACTTGTCAAGACAAGACAAGACAAGACAAGACAAGACAACTTGTCAAGACAAGACAAGACAACTTGTCAAGACAAGACAAGACAACTTGTCAAGACAAGACAAGACAACTTGTCAAGACAAGACAAGACAAGACAAGACAACTTGTCAAGACAAGACAAGACAACTTGTCAAGACAAGACAAGACAAGACAACTTGTCAAGACAAGACAAGACAAGACAAGACAACTTGTCAAGACAAGACAAGACAACTTGTCAAGACAAACAAGACAACTTGTCAAGACAAGACAAGACAACTTGTCAAGACAAGACAAGACAAGACAAGACAAGACAAGACAACTTGTCAAGACAAGACAACTTGTCAAGACAAGACAAGACAACTTGTCAAGACAAGACAAGACAACTTGTCAAGACAAGACAAGACAACTTGTCAAGACAAGACAAGACAACTTGTCAAGACAAGACAAGACAAGACAACTTGTCAAGACAAGACAAGACAACTTGTCAAGACAAGACAAGACAAGACAAGACAAGACAACTTGTCAAGACAAGACAACTTGTCAAGACAAGACAAGACAAGACAACTTGTCAAGACAAGACAAGACAACTTGTCAAGACAAGACAAGACAACTTGTCAAGACAAGACAAGACAACTTGTCAAGACAAGACAAGACAAGACAACTTGTCAAGACAAGACAAGACAACTTGTCAAGACAAGACAAGACAAGACAACTTGTCAAGACAAGACAAGACAACTTGTCAAGACAAGACAAGACAAGACAAGACAACTTGTCAAGACAAGACAAGACAACTTGTCAAGACAAGACAAGACAAGACAACTTGTCAAGACAAGACAAGACAAGACAACTTGTCAAGACAAGACAAGACAACTTGTCAAGACAAGACAAGACAAGACAACTTGTCAAGACAAGACAAGACAAGACAACTTGTCAAGACAAGACAAGACAACTTGTCAAGACAAGACAACTTGTCAAGACAAGACAAGACAAGACAACTTGTCAAGACAAGACAAGACAAGACAAGACAAGACAACTTGTCAAGACAAGACAAGACAAGACAAGACAACTTGTCAAGACAAGACAAGACAACTTGTCAAGACAAGACAAGACAAGACAACTTGTCAAGACAAGACAAGACAACTTGTCAAGACAAGACAAGACAAGACAACTTGTCAAGACAAGACAAGACAAGACAACTTGTCAAGACAAGACAACTTGTCAAGACAAGACAACTTGTCAAGACAAGACAAGACAAGACAAGACAAGACAAGACAATTGTCAAGACAAGACAAGACAACTTGTCAAGACAAGACAACTTGTCAAGAAAAGAACAGACAAGACAAGACAAGACAACTTGTCAAGACAAGACAAGACAACTTGTCAAGACAAGACAAGACAACTTGTCAAGACAAGACAAGACAAGACAACTTGTCAAGACAAGACAAGACAACTTGTCAAGACAAGACAAGACAAGACAAGACAACTTGTCAAGACAAGACAAGACAAGACAAGACAAGACAAGACAAGACAAGACAAGACAAGACAAGACAAGACAAGACAAGACAAGACAAGACAAGACAAGACAAGACAAGACAAGACAAGACAAGACAACTTGTCAAGACAACTTGTCAAGACAAGACAAGACAAGACAAGACAAGACAACTTGTCAAGACAAGACAAGACAAGACAAGACAACTTGTCAAGACAAGACAAGACAAGACAACTTGTCAAGACAAGACAAGACAACTTGTCAAGACAAGACAAGACAAGACAAGACAACTTGTCAAGACAAGACAACTTGTCAAGACAAGATAAGACAAGACAAGACAACTTGTCAAGACAAGACAAGACAACTTGTCAAGACAAGACAAGACAACTTGTCAAGACAAGACAAGACAAGACAAGACAACTTGTCAAGACAAGACAACTTGTCAAGACAAGACAAGACAAGACAAGACAACTTGTCAAGACAAACAAGACAACTTGTCAAGACAAGACAAGACAACTTGTCAAGACAAGACAAGACAAGACAACTTGTCAAGACAAGACAAGACAAGACAAGACAAGACAGACAAGACAAGACAAGACAAGACAAGACAAGACAAGACAAGACAAGACAAGACAACTAGACAAGACAAGACAACTTGTCAAGACAACTTGTCAAGACAAGACAAGACAAGACAAGACAACTTGTCAAGACAAGACAAGACAACTTGCAAGACAAGACAAGACAACTTGTCAAGACAAGACAAGACAAGACAACTTGTCAAGACAAGACAAGACAACTTGTCAAGACAAGACAAGACAAGACAACACAAGACAAGACAAGACAAGACAATTGTCAAGACAAGACAAGACAACTTGTCAAGACAAGACAAGACAACTTGTCAAGACAAGACAAGACAAGACAAGACAAGACAACTTGTCAAGACAAGACAACTTGTCAAGACAAGACAAGACAAGACAAGACAAGACAACTTGTCAAGACAAGACAACTTGTCAAGACAAGAAAAAGACAACTTGTCAAGACAAGACAAGACAACTTGTCAAGACAAGACAAGACAACTTGTCAAGACAAGCCAAGACAAGACAACTTGCAAGACAAGACAAGACAACTTGTCAAGACAAGACAAGACAACTTGTCAAGACAAGACAAGACAAGACAACTTGTCAAGACAAGACAAGACAACTTGTCAAGACAAGACAAGACAAGACAAGACAACTTGTCAAGACAAGACAAGACAACTTGTCAAGACAAGACAAGACAAGACAACTTGTCAAGACAAGACAAGACAAGACAACTTGTCAAGACAAGACAAGACAACTTGTCAAGACAAGACAAGACAACAAGACAAGCTTGTCAAGACAAGACAAGACAACTTGTCAAGACAAGACAAGACAACTTGTCAAGACAAGACAAGACAAGACAACTTGTCAAGACAAGACAAGACAACTTGTCAAGACAAGCAAGACAAGACAAGACAAGACAACTTGTCAAGACAAGACAACTTGTCAAGACAAGACAAGACAAGACAACTTGTCAAGACAAGACAAGACAACTTGTCAAGACAAGACAAGACAACTTGTCAAGACAAGACAAGACAAGACAACTTGTCAAGACAAGACAAGACAACTTGTCAAGACAAGACAAGACAAGACAACTTGTCAAGACAAGACAAGACAACTTGTCAAGACAAGACAAGACAACTTGTCAAGACAAGACAAGACAACTTGTCAAGACAAGACAAGACAAGACAACTTGTCAAGACAAGACAAGACAAGACAACTTGTCAAGACAAGACAAGACAACTTGTCAAGACAAGACAAGACAAGACAACTTGTCAAGACAAGACAAGACAAGACAACTTGTCAAGACAAGACAAGACAACTTGTCAAGACAAGACAACTTGTCAAGACAAGACAAGACAAGACAACTTGTCAAGACAAGACAAGACAAGACAAGACAAGACAACTTGTCAAGACAAGACAAGACAAGACAAGACAACTTGTCAAGACAAGACAAGACAACTTGTCAAGACAAGACAAGACAAGACAACTTGTCAAGACAAGACAAGACAACTTGTCAAGACAAGACAAGACAAGACAACTTGTCAAGACAAGACAAGACAAGACAACTTGTCAAGACAAGACAACTTGTCAAGACAAGACAAGTCAAGACATAACAAGACAAGACAACTTGTCAAGACAAGACAAGACAACTTGTCAAGACAAGACAAGACAAGACAACTTGTCAAGACAAGACAAGACAACTTGTCAAGACAAGAACAGACAAGACAAGACAAGACAACTTGTCAAGACAAGACAAGACAACTTGTCAAGACAAGACAAGACAACTTGTCAAGACAAGACAAGACAAGACAACTTGTCAAGACAAGACAAGACAACTTGTCAAGACAAGACAAGACAAGACCTTGTCAAGACAAGACAAGACAAGACAAGACAAGACAAGACAAGACAAGACAAGACAAGACAAGACAAGACAAGACAAGACAAGACAAGACAAGACAAGACAAGACAAGACAAGACAAGACAAGACAACTTGTCAAGACAACAAGACAAGACAACTTGTCAAGACAAGACAACTTGTCAAGACAACTTGTCAAGACAAGACAAGACAAGACAAGACAAGACAACTTGTCAAGACAAGACAAGACAAGACAAGACAACTTGTCAAGACAAGACAAGACAAGACAACTTGTCAAGACAAGACAAGACAACTTGTCAAGACAAGACAAGACAAGACAAGACAACAAGTCAAGACAAGACAACTTGTCAAGACAAGACAAGACAAGACAAGACAACTTGTCAAGACAAGACAAGACAACTTGTCAAGACAAGACAAGACAACTTGTCAAGACAAGACAAGACAAGACAAGACAACTTGTCAAGACAAGACAACTTGTCAAGACAAGACAAGACAAGACAAGACAACTTGTCAAGACAAGACAAGACAACTTGTCAAGACAAGACAAGACAACTTGTCAAGACAAGACAAGACAACTTGTCAAGACAAGACAAGACAAGACAAGACAGACAAGACAAGACAAGACAAGACAAGACAAGACAAGACAAGACAAGACAAGACAAGACAAGACAAGACAAGACAAGACAAGACAACTTGTCAAGACAACTTGTCAAGACAAGACAAGACAAGACAAGACAACTTGTCAAGACAAGACAAGACAAGACAACTTGTCAAGACAAGACAAGACAACTTGTCAAGACAAGACAAGACAAGACAACTTGTCAAGACAAGACAAGACAACTTGTCAAGACAAGACAAGACAAGACAAGACTCAAGACAAGACAAGACAAGACAACTTGTCAAGACAAGACAAGACAACTTGTCAAGACAAGACAAGACAACTTGTCAAGACA
Organism: Chrysogorgia sp. JL179-B06; assembly: GCA_035772405.1. Lineage (NCBI taxonomy): Eukaryota > Metazoa > Cnidaria > Anthozoa > Scleralcyonacea > Chrysogorgiidae > Chrysogorgia > Chrysogorgia sp. JL179-B06. The sequence goes on along the minus strand of JAYKKM010000214.1, from coordinate 39,669 downwards.
AGACAAGACAAGACAAGACAACTTGTCAAGACAAGACAACTTGTCAAGACAAGACAACTTGTCAAGACAAGACAAGACAACTTGTCAAGACAAGACAAGACAACTTGTCAAGACAAGACAAGACAAGACAAGACAACTTGTCAAGACAAGACAAGACAACTTGTCAAGACAAGAACAAGACAAGAACAAGACAACTTGTCAAGACAAGACAAGACAACTTGTCAAGACAAGACAAGACAAGACAACTTGTCAAGAAGACAAGACAAGACAAGACAAGACAAGACAAGACAAGACAAGACAAGACAAGACAAGACAAGACAAGACAAGACAAGACAAGACAAGACAACTTGTCAAGACAACTTGTCAATACGACAAGACAAGACAAAACAAGACAACTTGTCAAGACAAGACAAGACAACTTGTCAAGACAAGACAAGACAACTTGTCAAGACAAGACAAGACAAGACAACTTGTCAAGACAAGACAAGACAACTTGTCAAGACAAGACAAGACAAGACAAAACAAGACAAGACAAGACAAGACAACTTGTCAAGACAAGACAAGACAAGACAACTTGTCAAGACAAGACAAGACAACTTGTGAAGACAAGAAAAGACAAGACAAGACAGACAACTTTTCAAGACAAGACAACTTGTTAAGCCAAGCAAAGACAACTTGTCAAGACAAGACAAGACAAATTGTCAAGACAAGACAAGACAAGACAACTTGTCAAGACAAGAAAAGACAAGACAAGACAAGACAACTTGTCAAGACAAGACAAGACAAGACAACTTGTCAAGACAAGACAAGACAAGACAAGACAAGACAACTTGTCAAGACAAGACAAGACAAGACAACTTGTCAAGACAAGACAAGACAACTTGTCAAGACAAGACAAGACAACTTGTCAAGACAAGACAAGACAAGACAACTTGTCAAGACAAGACAAGACAAGACAACTTGTCAAGACAAGACAAGACAAGACAACTTGTCAAGACAAGACAAGACAAGACAACTTGTCAAGACAAGACAAGACAAGACAAGACAACTTGTCAAGACAAGACAAGACAAGACAACTTGTCAAGACAAGACAAGACAAGACAAGACAACTTGTCAAGACAAGACAACTTGTCAAGACAAGACAAGACAAGACAACTTGTCAAGACAAGACAAGACAAGACAAGACAACAAAAGACAAGACAAGACAAGACAAGACAAGACAACTTGTCAAGACAAGACAAGACAAGAAGACAAGACAGACAACTTGTCAAGACAAGACAACTTGTCAAGACAAGACAACTTGTCAAGACAAGACAAGACAACTTGTCAAGACAAGACAAGACAACTTGTCAAGACAAGACAAGACAAGTAAAGACAAGACAAGACAAGACAACTTGTCAAGACAAGACAAGACAACTTGTCAAGACAAGACAAGACAAGACAACTTGTCAAGACAAGACAAGACAAGACAAGACAAGACAACTTGTCAAGACAAGACAAGACAAGACAACTTGTCAAGACAAGACAAGACCTGACAACTTGTCAAGACAAGACAAGACAAGACAACTTGTCAAGACAAACAAGACAACTTGTCAAGACAAGACAAGACAACTTGTCAAGACAAGACAACTTGTCAAGACAAGACAAGACAAGACAACTTGTCAAGACAAGACAAGACAACTTGTCAAGACAAGACAAGACAACTTGTCAAGACAAGACAAGACAAGACAAATCTGTCAAGACAAGACAACTTGTCAAGACAAGACAAGACAAGACAAGACAACTTGTCAAGACAAGACAACTTGTCAAGACAAGAAAAGACAAGACAAGACAACTTGTCAAGACAAGACAAGACAACTTGTCAAGACAAGACAAGACAACTTGTCAAGACAAGACAAGACAACTTGTCAAGACAAGACAAGACAACTTGTCAAGACAAGACAAGACAACTTGTCAAGACAAGACAAGACAACTTGTCAAGACAAGACAAGACAAGACAAGACAACTTGTCAAGACAAGACAAGACAAGACAAGACAAGACAACTTGTCAAGACAAGACAAGACAACTTGTCAAGACAAGACAAGACAACTTGTCAAGACAAGACAAGACAACTTGTCAAGACAAGACAAGACAACTTGTCAAGACAAGACAAGACAAGACAACTTGTCAAGACAAGACAAGACAAGACAACTTGTCAAGACAAGACAAGACAAGACAAGACAACTTGTCAAGACAAGACAAGACAACTTGTCAAGACAAGACAATACAAGACAACTTGTCAAGACAAGACAAGACAAGACAACTTGTCAAGACAAGACAAGACAACTTGTCAAGACAAGACAAGACAAGACAAGACAAGACAACTTGTCAAGACAAGACAACTTGTCAAGACAAGACAAGACAAGACAACTTGTCAAGACAAGACAAGACAACTTGTCAAGACAAGACAAGACAAGACAACTTGTCAAGACAAGATAAGACAAGACAAGACAAGACAATTGTCAAGACAAGACAAGACAAGACAAGACAACTTGTCAAGACAAGACAAGACCTGACAACTTGTCAAGACAAGACAAGACAAGACAACATGTCAAGACAAGACAAGACAACTTGTCAAGACAAGACAAGACAAGACAAGACAACTTGTCAAGACAAGACAACTTGTCAAGACAAGACAAGACAAGACAAGACAACTTGTCAAGACAAGACAAGACAACATGTCAAGACAAGACAAGACAACTTGTCAACACAAGACAAGACAAGACAAATCAATGTGTCAAGACAAGACAACTTGTCAATACAAGATAAGACAAGGCAAGACAACTTGTCAAGACAAGACAAGACAACTTGTCAAGACAAGACAAGACAACTTGTCAAGACAAGACAAGACAACTTGTCAAGACAAGACAAGACAAGACAACTTGTCAAGACAAGACAAGACAACTTGTCAAGACAAGACAAGACAAGACAAGACAAGACAACTTGTCAAGACAAGACAACTTGTCAAGACAAGACAAGACAAGACAACTTGTCAAGACAAGACAAGACAACTTGTCAAGACAAGACAAGACAAGACAACTTGTCAAGACAAGACAAGACAACTTGTCAAGACAAGACAAGACAAGACAAGACAAGACAACTTGTCAAGACAAGACAAGACAACTTGTCAAGACAAGACAAGACAAGACAAGACAACTTGTCAAGACAAGACAAGACAACTTGTCAAGACAAGACAAGACAAGACAACTTGTCAAGACAAGACAAGACAAGACAACTTGTCAAGACAAGACAAGACAAGACAACTTGTCAAGACAAGACAAGACAACTTGTCAAGACAAGACAAGACAAGACAACTTGTCAAGACAAGACAAGACAAGACAACTTGTCAAGACAAGACAAGACAACTTGTCAAGACAAGACAAGACAAGACAAGACAAGACAACTTGTCAAGACAAGACAAGACAAGACAAGACAACTTGTCAAGACAAGACAAGACAACTTGTCAAGACAAGACAAGACAAGACAACTTGTGACAAGACAAGACAACTTGTCAAGACAAGACAAGACAAGACAACTTGTCAAGACAAGACAAGACATCTTGTCAAGACAAGACAACTTGTCAAGACAAGACAAGACAACTTGTCAAGACAAGACAAGACAAGACAAGACAAGACAACTTGTCAAGACAAGACAAGACAACTTGTCAAGACAAGACAAGACAAGACAACTTGTCAAGACAAGACAAGACAAGACAAGACAACTTGTCAAGACAAGACAAGACAAGACAAGACAAGACAAGACAACTTGTCAAGACAAGACAAGACAACTTGTCAAGACAAGACAAGACAACTTGTCAAGACAAGACAAGACAACTTGTCAAGACAAGACAAGACAACTTGTCAAGACAAGACAAGACAACTTGTCAAGACAAGACAAGACAACTTGTCAAGACAAGACAAGACAAGACAACTTGTCAAGACAAGACAAGACAACTTGTCAAGACAAGACAAGACAAGACAAGACAAGACAAGACAAGACAAGACAAGACAAGACAAGACAAGACAAGACAAGACAAGACAAGACAAGACAACTTGTCAAGACAACTTGTCAAGACAAGACAAGACAAGACAAGACAACTTGTCAAGACAAGACAAGACAACTTGTCAAGACAAGACAAGACAACTTGTCAAGACAAGACAAGACAACTTGTCAAGACAAGACAAGACTTGTCAAGACAAGACAACTTGTCAAGACAAGACAAGACAACTTGTCAAGACAAGACAAGACAAGACAAGACAAGACAACTTGTCAAGACAAGACAAGACAACTTGTCAAGACAAGACAAGACAAGACAACTTGTCAAGACAAGACAAGACAAGACAACTTGTCAAGACAAGACAAGACAAGACAAGACAAGACAAGACAACTTGTCAAGACAAGACAAGACAACTTGTCAAGACAAGACAAGACAACTTGTCAAGACAAGACAAGACAACTTGTCAAGACAAGACAAGACAACTTGTCAAGACAAGACAAGACAACTTGTCAAGACAAGACAAGACAACTTGTCAAGACAAGACAAGACAACTTGTCAAGACAAGACAAGACAAGCTTGTCAAGACAAGACAAGACAAGACAAGACAAGCAAGACAAGACAAGACAAGACAAGACAAGACAAGACAAGACAAGACAAGACAAGACAAGACAAGACAAGACAAGACAACTTGTCAAGACAACTTGTCAAGACAAGACAAGACAAGACAAGACAACTTGTCAAGACAAGACAAGACAACTTGTCAAGACAAGACAAGACAACTTGTCAAGACAAGACAAGACAACTTGTCAAGACAAGACAAGACAACTTGTCAAGACAAGACAAGACAAGACAACTTGTCAAGACAAGACAAGACAAGACAAGACAAGACAAGACAACTTGTCAAGACAAGACAAGACAACTTGTCAAGACAAGACAAGACAAGACAACTTGTCAAGACAAGACAAGACAACTTGTCAAGACAAGACAAGACAAGACAACTTGTCAAGACAAGACAACTTGTCAAGACAAGACAACTTGTCAAGACAAGACAACTTGTCAAGACAAGACAAGACAAGACAAGACAACTTGTCAAGACAAGACAAGACAACTTGTCAAGACAAGACAAGACAACTTGTCAAGACAAGACAAGACAACTTGTCAAGACAAGACAAGACAAGACAAGACAACTTGTCAAGACAAGACAAGAAAAGACAAGACAAGACAACTTGTCAAGACAAGACAAGACAACTTGTCAAGACAAGACAACTTGTCAAGACAAGACAAGACAACTTGTCAAGACAAGACAAGACAAGACAACTTGTCAAGACAAGACAAGACAAGACAACTTGTCAAGACAAGACAAGACAAGACAACTTGTCAAGACAAGACAAGACAAGACAAGACAACTTGTCAAGACAAGACAAGACAACTTGTCAAGACAAGACAAGACAAGACAACTTGTCAAGACAAGACAAGACAAGACAACTTGTCAAGACAAGACAAGACAACTTGTCAAGACAAGACAAGACAAGACAACTTGTCAAGACAAGACAAGACAACTTGTCAAGACAAGACAAGACAACTTGTCAAGACAAGACAAGACAACTTGTCAAGACAAGACAAGACAAGACAACTTGTCAAGACAAGACAAGACAAAACAACTTGTCAAGACAAGACAAGACAAGACAAGACAAGACAACTTGTCAAGACAAGACAACTTGTCAAGACAAGACAAGACAAGACAACTTGTCAAGACAAGACAAGACAACTTGTCAAGACAAGACAAGACAAGACAACTTGTCAAGACAAGACAAGACAACTTGTCAAGACAAGACAAGACAAGACAACTTGTCAAGACAAGACAAGACAACTTGTCAAGACAAGACAAGACAAGACAAGACAAGACAAGACAACTTGTCAAGACAAGACAAGACAAGACAACTTGTCAAGACAAGACAAGACAACTTGTCAAGACAAGACAAGACAAGACAACTTGTCAAGACAAGACAAGACAAGACAACTTGTCAAGACAAGACAAGACAACTTGTCAAGACAAGACAAGACAAGACAACTTGTCAAGACAAGACAAGACAAGACAACTTGTCAAGACAAGACAAGACAAGACAACTTGTCAAGACAAGACAAGACAACTTGTCAAGACAAGACAAGACAAGACAACTTGTCAAGACAAGACAAGACAAGACAACTTGTCAAGACAAGACAAGACAACTTGTCAAGACAAGACAACTTGTCAAGACAAGACAAGACAAGACAACTTGTCAAGACAAGACAAGACAAGACAAGACAAGACAAGACAAGACAAGACAACTTGTCAAGACAAGACAAGACAACTTGTCAAGACAAGACAAGACAAGACAACTTGTCAAGACAAGACAAGACAACTTGTCAAGACAAGACAAGACAAGACAACTTGTCAAGACAAGACAACTTGTCAAGACAAGACAACTTGTCAAGACAAGACAAGACAACTTGTCAAGACAAGACAACTTGTCAAGACAAGACAAGACAACTTGTCAAGACAAGGCAAGACAAGACAAGACAAGACAACTTGTCAAGACAAGACAAGACAACTTGTCAAGACAAGACAAGACAAGACAACTTGTCAAGACAAGACAAGACAAGACAAGACAACTTGTCAAGACAAGACAAGACAAGACAAGACAAGACAACTTGTCAAGACAAGACAAGACAAGACAAGACAACTTGTCAAGACAAGACAAGACAACTTGTCAAGACAAGACAAGACAAGACAACTTGTCAAGACAAGACAAGACAACTTGTCAAGACAAGACAAGACAAGACAACTTGTCAAGACAAGACAACTTGTCAAGACAAGACAACTTGTCAAGACAAGACAAGACAACTTGTCAAGACAAGGAAAGACAAGACAAGACAAGACAACTTGTCAAGACAAGACAAGACAAGACAACTTGTCAAGACAAGACAAGACAAGACAACTTGTCAAGACAAGACAAGACAAGACAAGACAACTTGTCAAGACAAGACAAGACAAGACAACTTGTCAAGACAAGACAAGACAACTTGTCAAGACAAGACAAGACAACTTGTCAAGACAAGACAAGACAACTTGTCAAGACAAGACAAGACAACTTGTCAAGACAAGACAAGACAACTTGTCAAGACAAGACAAGACAACTTGTCAAGACAAGACAAGACAACTTGTCAAGACAAGACAAGACAAGTTGTCAAGACAAGACAAGACAAGACTTGTCAAGACAAGACAAGACAAGACAAGACAAGACAAGACAAGACAACTTGTCAAGACAAGACAAGACAAGACAAGACAACTTGTCAAGACAAGACAAGACAACTTGTCAAGACAAGACAAGACAACTTGTCAAGACAAGACAAGACAACTTGTCAAGACAAGACAAGACAAGACAACTTGTCAAGACAAGACAAGACAAGACAACTTGTCAAGACAAGACAAGACAACTTGTCAAGACAAGACAAGACAACTTGTCAAGACAAGACAAGACAACTTGTCAAGACAAGACAAGACAACTTGTCAAGACAAGACAACTTGTCAAGACAAGACAACTTGTCAAGACAAGACAAGACAACTTGTCAAGACAAGACAAGACAACTTGTCAAGACAAGACAAGACAACTTGTCAAGACAAGAAAAGACAAGACAAGACAAGACAACTTGTCAAGACAAGACAAGACAACTTGTCAAGACAAGACAAGACAAGACAACTTGTCAAGACAAGACAAGACAAGACAAGACAAGACAACTTGTCAAGACAAGACAAGACAAGACAAGACAACTTGTCAAGACAAGACAAGACAAGACAACTTGTCAAGACAAGACAAGACAAGACAACTTGTCAAGACAAGACAAGACAACTTGTCAAGACAAGACAAGACAAGACAAGACAACTTGTCAAGACAAGACAACTTGTCAAGACAAGACAAGACAAGTCAAGACAACTTGTCAAGACAAGACAACTTGTCAAGACAAGACAAGACAACTTGTCAAGACAAGACAAGACAACTTGTCAAGACAAGACAAGACAAGACAAGACAATGTGTCAAGACAAGACAACTTGTCAAGACAAGACAAGACAAGACAAGACAACTTGTCAAGACAAGACAACTTGTCAAGACAAGACAAGACAACTTGTCAAGACAAGACAAGACAACTTGTCAAGACAAGACAAGACAACTTGTCAAGACAAGACAAGACAAGACAAGACAACTTGTCAAGACAAGACAAGACAAGACAACTTGTCAAGACAAGACAAGACAAGACAACTTGTCAAGACAAGACAAGACAACTTGTCAAGACAAGACAAGACAACTTGTCAAGACAAGACAAGACAAGACAACTTGTCAAGACAAGACAAGACAACTTGTCAAGACAAGACAAGACAAGACAACTTGTCAAGACAAGACAAGACAAGACAAGACAATAGAAGACAAGACAAGACAAGACAAGACAAGACAAGACAAGACAAGACAAGACAACTTGTCAAGACAAGACAACTTGTCAAGACAAGACAAGACAAGACAACTTGTCAAGACAAGACAAGACAACTTGTCAAGACAAGACAAGACAACTTGTCAAGACAAGACAAGACAAGACAAGACTGTCCAAGACAAGACAACTTGTCAAGACAAGACAAGACAAGACAAGACAACTTGTCAAGACAAGACAAGACAACTTGTCAAGACAAGACAAGACAAGACAACTTGTCAAGACAAGACAAGACAAGACAACAAAACTTGTCAAGACAAGACAAGACAAGACAACTTGTCAAGACAAGACAAGACAAGACAAGACAACTTGTCAAGACAAGACAACTTGTCAAGACAAGACAAGACAAGACAAGACAACTTGTCAAGACAAGACAAGACAAGACAAGACAAGACAAGACAAGACAAGACAAGACAAGACAAGACAACTTGTCAAGACAAGACAAGACAAGACAACTTGTCAAGACAAGACAACTTGTCAAGACAAGACAACTTGTCAAGACAAGACAAGACAACTTGTCAAGACAAGACAAGACAACTTGTCAAGACAAGACAAGACAACTTGTCAAGACAAGACAAGACAAGACAACTTGTCAAGACAAGACAAGACAAGACAACTTGTCAAGACAAGACAAGACAACTTGTCAAGACAAGACAACTTGTCAAGACAAGACAAGACAAGACAACTTGTCAAGACAAGACAAGACAAGACAAGACAAGACAACTTGTCAAGACAAGACAAGACAAGACAAGACAACTTGTCAAGACAAGACAAGACAACTTGTCAAGACAAGACAAGACAAGACAACTTGTCAAGACAAGACAAGACAAGACAAGACAACTTGTCAAGACAAGACAACTTGTCAAGACAAGACAAGACAAGACAAGACAACTTGTCAAGACAAGACAAGACAAGACAAGACAAGACAAGACAAGACAAGACAAGACAAGACAAGACAACTTGTCAAGACAAGACAAGACAAGACAACTTGTCAAGACAAGACAACTTGTCAAGACAAGACAACTTGTCAAGACAAGACAAGACAACTTGTCAAGACAAGACAAGACAACTTGTCAAGACAAGACAAGACAACTTGTCAAGACAAGACAAGACAACTTGTCAAGACAAGACAAGACAACTTGTCAAGACAAGACAAGACAACTTGTCAAGACAAGACAAGACAACTTGTCAAGACAAGACAACTTGTCAAGACAAGACAAGACAAGACAACTTGTCAAGACAAGACAAGACAACTTGTCAAGACAAGACAAGACAACTTGTCAAGACAAGACAAGACAACTTGTCAAGACAAGACAAGACAACTTGTCAAGACAAGACAAGACAAGACAAGACAAGACAAGACAAGACAAGACAAGACAAGACAAGACAAGACAAGACAAGACAAGACAAGACAAGACAAGACAAGACAAGACAACTTGTCAAGACAACTTGTCAAGACAAGACAAGACAAGACAAGACAAGACAACTTGTCAAGACAAGACAAGACAACTTGTCAAGACAAGACAAGACAACTTGTCAAGACAAGACAAGACAACTTGTCAAGACAAGACAAGACAAGACAACTTGTCAAGACAAGACAAGACAAGACAAGACAAGACAAGACAACTTGTCAAGACAAGACAAGACAACTTGTCAAGACAAGACAAGACAACTTGTCAAGACAAGACAAGACAAGACAACTTGTCAAGACAAGACAACTTGTCAAGACAAGACAACTTGTCAAGACAAGACAACTTGTCAAGACAAGACAAGACAAGACAAGACAACTTGTCAAGACAAGACAAGACAACTTGTCAAGACAAGACAAGACAAGACAAGACAACTTGTCAAGACAAGACAAGACAACTTGTCAAGACAAGACAAGACAACTTGTCAAGACAAGACAAGACAACTTGTCAAGACAAGACAAGACAAGACAAGACAACTTGTCAAGACAAGACAAGAAAAGACAAGACAAGACAACTTGTCAAGACAAGACAAGACAACTTGTCAAGACAAGACAAGACAACTTGTCAAGACAAGACAAGACAACTTGTCAAGACAAGACAAGACAAGACAACTTGTCAAGACAAGACAAGACAAGACAACTTGTCAAGACAAGACAAGACAAGACAACTTGTCAAGACAAGACAAGACAACTTGTCAAGACAAGACAAGACAACTTGTCAAGACAAGACAAGACAAGACAACTTGTCAAGACAAGACAAGACAAGACAACTTGTCAAGACAAGACAAGACAACTTGTCAAGACAAGACAAGACAAGACAACTTGTCAAGACAAGACAAGACAACTTGTCAAGACAAGACAAGACAACTTGTCAAGACAAGACAAGACAACTTGTCAAGACAAGACAAGACAAGACAAGACAACTTGTCAAGACAAGACAAGACAACTTGTCAAGACAAGACAAGACAAGACAAGACAAGACAACTTGTCAAGACAAGACAACTTGTCAAGACAAGACAAGACAAGACAACTTGTCAAGACAAGACAAGACAACTTGTCAAGACAAGACAAGACAAGACAACTTGTCAAGACAAGACAAGACAACTTGTCAAGACAAGACAAGACAAGACAACTTGTCAAGACAAGACAAGACAACTTGTCAAGACAAGACAAGACAAGACAAGACAACTTGTCAAGACAAGACAAGACAACTTGTCAAGACAAGACAAGACAAGACAAGACAACTTGTCAAGACAAGACAAGACAACTTGTCAAGAGAAGACAAGACAAGACAACTTGTCAAGACAAGACAAGACATGACAACTTGTCAAGACAAGACAAACAACTTGTCAAGACAAGACAAGACAAGACAACTTGTCAAGACAAGACAAGACAAGACAACTTGTCAAGACAAGACAAGACAACTTGTCAAGACAAGACAACTTGTCAAGACAAGACAAGACAAGACAACTTGTCAAGACAAGACAAGACAAGACAAGACAAGACAAGACAACTTGTCAAGACAAGACAAGACAAGACAAGACAACTTGTCAAGACAAGACAAGACAACTTGTCAAGACAAGACAAGACAAGACAACTTGTCAAGACAAGACAAGACAACTTGTCAAGACAAGACAAGACAAGACAACTTGTCAAGACAAGACAAGACAAGACAACTTGTCAAGACAAGACAACTTGTCAAGACAAGACAAGACAAGACAAGACAACTTGTCAAGACAAGACAAGACAACTTGTCAAGACAAGACAAGACAACTTGTCAAGACAAGACAAGACAAGACAACTTGTCAAGACAAGACAAGACAAGACAAGACAACTTGTCAAGACAAGACAAGACAAGACAAGACAACTTGTCAAGACAAGACAAGACAACTTGTCAAGACAAGACAAGACAACTTGTCAAGACAAGACAAGACAACTTGTCAAGACAAGACAAGACAACTTGTCAAGACAAGACAAGACAACTTGTCAAGACAAGACAAGACAACTTGTCAAGACAAGACAAGACAACTTGTCAAGACAAGACAAGACAATACCTTGTCAAGACAAGACAAGACAAGACAAGACAAGACAAGACAAGACAAGACAAGACAAGACAAGACAAGACAAGACAAGACAACTTGTCAAGACAACTTGTCAAGACAAGACAAGACAAGACAAGACAACTTGTCAAGACAAGACAAGACAACTTGTCAAGACAAGACAAGACAACTTGTCAAGACAAGACAAGACAACTTGTCAAGACAAGACAAGACAAGACAACTTGTCAAGACAAGACAAGACAAGACAAGACAAGACAAGACAACTTGTCAAGACAAGACAAGACAACTTGTCAAGACAAGACAAGACAAGACAACTTGTCAAGACAAGACAAGACAACTTGTCAAGACAAGACAAGACAAGACAACTTGTCAAGACAAGACAACTTGTCAAGACAAGACAACTTGTCAAGACAAGACAAGACAAGACAAGACAAGACAACTTGTCAAGACAAGACAAGACAACTTGTCAAGACAAGACAAGACAACTTGTCAAGACAAGACAAGACAACTTGTCAAGACAAGACAAGACAACTTGTCAAGACAAGACAAGACAACTTGTCAAGACAAGACAAGACAAGACAAGACAACTTGTCAAGACAAGACAAGACAAGACAAGACAAGACAACTTGTCAAGACAAGACAAGACAACTTGTCAAGACAAGACAAGACAAATTGTCAAGACAAGACAAGACAAATTGTCAAGACAAGACAAGACAATATAACTTGTCAAGACAAGACAAGACAAGACAAGACAACTTGTCAAGACAAGACAAGACAACTTGTCAATAATTATCAAGACAAGACAATACATGGCAAATTGTCAAGACAAGACAAGACAACTTGTCAAGACAAGACAAGACATGACAACTTGTCAAGACAAGACAAGACAACTTGCCAAGACAAGACAAGACAACTTGTCAAGACAAGACAAGACAAGACAACTTGTCAAGACAAGACAAGACAAGACAATACAACTTGTCAAGACAAGACAAGACAAGACAAAACAACTTGTCAAGACAAGACAACTTGTCAAGACAAGACAAGACAAGATAACTTGTCAAGACAAGACAACTTGTCAAGACAAAACAACTTGTCAAGACAAGACAAGAATAGACAAAACAAGACAACTTGTCAAGACAAGACAAGACAACTTGTCAAGACAAGACAAGACAACTTGTCAAGACAAGACAAGACAACTTGTCAAGACAAGACAAGACAAGACAACTTGTCAAGACAAGACAAGACAACTTGTCAAGACAAGACAAGACAACTTGTCAAGACAAGACAAGACAACTTGTCAAGACAAGACAAGACAACTTGTCAAGACAAGACAAGACAACTTGTCAAGACAAGACAAGACAAGACAAGACAACTTGTCAAGACAAGACAAGACAAGACAAGACAAGACAACTTGTCAAGACAAGACAAGACAACTTGTCAAGACAAGACAAGACAACTTGTCAAGACAAGACAAGACAAGACAACTTGTCAAGACAAGACAAGACAAGACAACTTGTCAAGACAAGACAAGACAAGACAACTTGTCAAGACAAGACAAGACAAGACAACTTGTCAAGACAAGACAAGACAAGACAACTTGTCAAGACAAGACAAGACAACTTGTCAAGACAAGACAAGACAAGACAACTTGTCAAGACAAGACAACTTGTCAAGACAAGACAAGACAACTTGTCAAGACAAGACAAGACAAGACAACTTGTCAAGACAAGACAAGACAAGACAAGACAACTTGTCAAGACAAGACAAGACAAGACAAGACAACTTGTCAAGACAAGACAACTTGTCAAGACAAGACAAGACAAGACAACTTGTCAAGACAAGACAACTTGTCAAGACAAGACAACTTGTCAAGACAAGACAAGACAAGACAAGACAAGACAACTTGTCAAGACAAGACAAGACAACTTGTCAAGACAAGACAAGACAACTTGTCAAGACAAGACAAGACAACTTGTCAAGACAAGACAAGACAACTTGTCAAGACAAGACAAGACAACTTGTCAAGACAAGACAAGACAACTTGTCAAGACAAGACAAGACAACTTGTCAAGACAAGACAAGACAACTTGTCAAGACAAGACAAGACAACTTGTCAAGACAAGACAAGACAAGACAAGACAACTTGTCAAGACAAGACAAGACAAGACAAGACAAGACAACTTGTCAAGACAAGACAAGACAACTTGTCAAGACAAGACAAGACAACTTGTCAAGACAAGACAAGACAAGACAACTTGTCAAGACAAGACAAGACAAGACAACTTGTCAAGACAAGACAAGACAAGACAACTTGTCAAGACAAGACAAGACAAGACAACTTGTCAAGACAAGACAAGACAAGACAACTTGTCAAGACAAGACAAGACAACTTGTCAAGACAAGACAAGACAAGACAACTTGTCAAGACAAGACAACTTGTCAAGACAAGACAAGACAACTTGTCAAGACAAGACAAGACAAGACAACTTGTCAAGACAAGACAAGACAAGACAAGACAACTTGTCAAGACAAGACAAGACAAGACAAGACAACTTGTCAAGACAAGACAAGACAAGACAACTTGTCAAGACAAGACAAGACAACTTGTCAAGACAAGACAAGACAAGACAAGACAACTTGTCAAGACAAGACAACTTGTCAAGACAAGACAAGACAAGACAACTTGTCAAGACAAGACAAGACAACTTGTCAAGACAAGACAAGACAACTTGTCAAGACAAGACAAGACAACTTGTCAAGACAAGACAAGACAAGACAACTTGTCAAGACAAGACAAGACAACTTGTCAAGACAAGACAAGACAAGACAAGACAAGACAACTTGTCAAGACAAGACAAGACAACTTGTCAAGACAAGACAAGACAAGACAAGACAACTTGTCAAGACAAGACAAGACAACTTGTCAAGACAAGACAAGACAAGACAACTTGTCAAGACAAGACAAGACAAGACAACTTGTCAAGACAAGACAAGACAAGACAACTTGTCAAGACAAGACAAGACAACTTGTCAAGACAAGACAAGACAAGACAACTTGTCAAGACAAGACAAGACAAGACAACTTGTCAAGACAAGACAAGACAACTTGTCAAGACAAGACAACTTGTCAAGACAAGACAAGACAAGACAACTTGTCAAGACAAGACAAGACAAGACAAGACAACTTGTCAAGACAAGACAAGACAAGACAAGACAACTTGTCAAGACAAGACAAGACAACTTGTCAAGACAAGACAAGACAAGACAACTTGTCAAGACAAGACAAGACAACTTGTCAAGACAAGACAAGACAAGACAACTTGTCAAGACAAGACAACTTGTCAAGACAAGACAACTTGTCAAGACAAGACAAGACAACTTGTCAAGACAAGACAAGACAACTTGTCAAGACAAGACAAGACAACTTGTCAAGACAAGACAAGACAAGACAAGACAAGACAACTTGTCAAGACAAGACAAGACAACTTGTCAAGACAAGACAAGACAAGACAACTTGTCAAGACAAGACAAGACAAGACAACTTGTCAAGACAAGACAAGACAACTTGTCAAGACAAGACAAGACAACTTGTCAAGACAAGACAAGACAAGACAAGACAACTTGTCAAGACAAGACAACTTGTCAAGACAAGACAAGACAACTTGTCAAGACAAGGAAAGACAATACAAGACAAGACAACTTGTCAAGACAAGACAAGACAACTTGTCAAGACAAGACAAGACAAGACAACTTGTCAAGACAAGACAAGACAAGACAAGACAACTTGTCAAGACAAGACAACTTGTCAAGACAAGACAACTTGTCAAGACAAGACAAGACAAGACAAGACAACTTGTCAAGACAAGACAAGACAACTTGTCAAGACAAGACAAGACAACTTGTCAAGACAAGACAAGACAACTTGTCAAGACAAGACAAGACAAGACAACTTGTCAAGACAAGACAAGACAAGACAACTTGTCAAGACAAGACAAGACAACTTGTCAAGACAAGACAAGACAACTTGTCAAGACAAGACAAGACAAGACAAGACAACTTGTCAAGACAAGACAACTTGTCAAGACAAGACAAGACAACTTGTCAAGACAAGACAAGACAATACAAGACAAGACAACTGATCAAGACAAGACAAGACAACTTGTCAAGATAAGACAAGACATGACAACTTGTCAAGACAAGATAAGACAAGACAAGACAACTTGTCAAGACAAGACAACTTGTCAAGACAAGACAAGACAAGACAAGACAACTTGTCAAGACAAGACAAGACAACTTGTCAAGACAAGACAAGACAACTTGTCAAGACAAGACAAGACAACTTGTCAAGACAAGACAAGACAAGACAACTTGTCAAGACAAGACAAGACAACTTGTCAAGACAAGACAAGACAAGACAAGACAACTTGTCAAGACAAGACAACTTGTCAAGACAAGACAAGACAAGACAACTTGTCAAGACAAGACAACTTGTCAAGACAAGACAACTTGTCAAGACAAGACAAGACAACTTGTCAAGACAAGACAAGACAACTTGTCAAGACAAGACAAGACAACTTGTCAAGACAAGACAAGACAAGACAAGACAAGACAACTTGTCAAGACAAGACAAGACAACTTGTCAAGACAAGACAAGACAAGACAACTTGTCAAGACAAGACAAGACAAGACAAGACAAGACAACTTGTCAAGACAAGACAAGACAACTTGTCAAGACAAGACAAGACAAGACAACTTGTCAAGACAAGACAAGACAAGACAAGACAAGACAACTTGTCAAGACAAGACAAGACAACTTGTCAAGACAAGACAAGACAAGACAAGACAACTTGTCAAGACAAGACAACTTGTCAAGACAAGACAAGACAAGACAAGACAACTTGTCAAGACAAGACAAGACAACTTGTCAAGACAAGACAAGACAACTTGTCAAGACAAGACAAGACAAGACAAGACAAGATCAAGACAAGACAACTTGTCAAGACAAGACAAGACAAGACAAGACAACTTGTCAAGACAAGACAACTTGTCAAGACAAGACAAGACAACTTGTCAAGACAAGACAAGACAACTTGTCAAGACAAGACAAGACAACTTGTCAAGACAAGACAAGACAAGACAAGACAACTTGTCAAGACAAGACAAGACAAGACAACTTGTCAAGACAAGACAAGACAAGACAACTTGTCAAGACAAGACAACTTGTCAAGACAAGACAAGACAACTTGTCAAGACAAGACAAGACAACTTGTCAAGACAAGACAAGACAACTTGTCAAGACAAGACAAGACAAGACAACTTGTCAAGACAAGACAAGACAACTTGTCAAGACAAGACAAGACAAGACAACTTGTCAAGACAAGACAAGACAAGACAAGACAAGGGAAGACAAGACAAGACAAGACAAGACAAGACAAGACAAGACAAGACAAGACAAGACAAGACAACTTGTCAAGACAAGACAACTTGTCAAGACAAGACAAGACAAGACAAGACAACTTGTCAAGACAAGACAAGACAACTTGTCAAGACAAGACAAGACAACTTGTCAAGACAAGACAAGACAAGACAAGACAAGACAAGACAAGACAACTTGTCAAGACAAGACAAGACAAGACAAGACAACTTGTCAAGACAAGACAACTTGTCAAGACAAGACAAGACAACTTGTCAAGACAAGACAAGACAACTTGTCAAGACAAGACAAGACAACTTGTCAAGACAAGACAAGACAAGACAAGACAACTTGTCAAGACAAGACAAGACAAGACAACTTGTCAAGACAAGACAAGACAAGACAACTTGTCAAGACAAGACAACTTGTCAAGACAAGACAAGACAACTTGTCAAGACAAGACAAGACAACTTGTCAAGACAAGACAAGACAACTTGTCAAGACAAGACAAGACAAGACAACTTGTCAAGACAAGACAAGACAACTTGTCAAGACAAGACAAGACAAGACAACTTGTCAAGACAAGACAAGACAAGACAAGACAAGACAACTTGTCAAGACAAGACAACTTGTCAAGACAAGACAAGACAAGACAACTTGTCAAGACAAGACAAGACAACTTGTCAAGACAAGACAAGACAACTTGTCAAGACAAGACAAGACAAGACAACACTGTCAAGACAAGACAACTTGTCAAGACAAGACAAGACAAGACAAGACAACTTGTCAAGACAAGACAAGACAACTTGTCAAGACAAGACAAGACAACTTGTCAAGACAAGACAAGACAACTTGTCAAGACAAGACAAGACAAGACAAGACAACTTGTCAAGACAAGACAAGACAAGACAACTTGTCAAGACAAGACAAGACAAGACAACTTGTCAAGACAAGACAACTTGTCAAGACAAGACAAGACAACTTGTCAAGACAAGACAAGACAAGACAACTTGTCAAGACAAGACAAGACAACTTGTCAAGACAAGACAAGACAAGACAAGACAAGACAAGACAAGACAAGACAAGACAAGACAAGACAAGACAAGACAAGACAAGACAACTTGTCAAGACAAGACAAGACAAGACAAGACAATACAAGACAAGACAAGACAAGACAAGACAAGACAAGACAAGACAAGACAAGACAAGACAAGACAACTTGTCAAGACAAGACAAGACAACTTGTCAAGACAAGACAAGACAAGACAAGACAACTTGTCAAGACAAGACAACTTGTCAAGACAAGACAAGACAAGACAAGACAACTTGTCAAGACAAGACAAGACAACTTGTCAAGACAAGACAAGACAACTTGTCAAGACAAGACAAGACAAGACAAATCAAGATCAAGACAAGACAACTTGTCAAGACAAGACAAGACAAGACAAGACAACTTGTCAAGACAAGACAACTTGTCAAGACAAGACAAGACAACTTGTCAAGACAAGACAAGACAACTTGTCAAGACAAGACAAGACAACTTGTCAAGACAAGACAAGACAAGACAAGACAACTTGTCAAGACAAGACAAGACAAGACAACTTGTCAAGACAAGACAAGACAAGACAACTTGTCAAGACAAGACAACTTGTCAAGACAAGACAAGACAACTTGTCAAGACAAGACAAGACAACTTGTCAAGACAAGACACGACAACATGTCAAGACAAGACAATACAAGACAACTTGTCAAGACAAGAGAAGACAACTTGCCAAGACAAGACAAGAGAAGACAAGACTTCTCTTGTTAAGACAAGACAAGAGAAGACAAGACAATGGAAGACAAGACAAGACAAGACAAGACAAGACAAGACAAGACAAGACAAGACAAGACAAGACAACGTCTCAAGACAAGACAACTTGTCAAGACAAGATAAGACAAGACAAGACAACTTGTCAAGACAAGATAAGACAACATGTCAAGACAAGACAAGACAACTTGTCAACACAAGACAAGACAAGACAAATCAATGAGTCAAGACAAGACAACTTGTCAATACAAGATAAGACAAGGCAAGACAACTTGTCAAGACAAGACAACTTGTCAAGACAAGACAAGACAACTTGTCAAGTCAAGACGAGAAAACTTGTCAAGACAAGACAAGACAACTTGTCAAGACAAGACAAGACAAGACAAGACAACTTGTCAAGACAAGACAAGACAAGACAACTTGTCAAGACAAGACAAGACAAGACAACTTGTCAAGACAAGACAACTTGTCAAGACAAGACAAGACAACTTGTCAAGACAAGACAAGACAACTTGTCAAGACAAGACAAGACAACTTGTCAAGACAAGACAAGACAAGACAACTTGTCAAGACAAGACAAGACAACTTGTCAAGACAAGACAAGACAAGACAACTTGTCAAGACAAGACAAGACAAGACAAGACAAGACAACTTGTCAAGACAAGACAACTTGTCAAGACAAGACAAGACAAGACAACTTGTCAAGACAAGACAAGACAACTTGTCAAGACAAGACAAGACAACTTGTCAACACAAGACAAGACAAGACAAATCAATGTTTCAAGACAAGACAAATTGTCAATAAAAGACAAGACAAGACAAGACAACTTGTCAAGACAAGACAAGACAACTTGTCAAGACAAGACAAGACAACTTGTCAAGACAAGACAAGACAACTTGTCAAGACAAGACAAGACAAGACAAGACAACTTGTCAAGACAAGACAAGACAAGACAACTTGTCAAGACAAAACAAGACAAGACAACTTGTCAAGACAAGACAACTTGTCAAGACAAGACACGACAACTTGTCAAGACAAGACAAGACAAGACAACTTGTCAAGACAAGACAAGACAACTTGTCAAGACAAGACAAGACAAGACAAGACAAGACAAGACAAGACAAGACAAGACAAGACAAGACAAGACAAGACAAGACAAGACAAGCTTGCTTGTCAAGACAAGACAAGACAAGACAAGACAAGACAAGACAAGACAAGACAAGACAAGACAAGACAAGACAAGACAAGACAAGACAAGACAAGACAACTTGTCAAGACAACTTGTCAAGACAAGACAAGACAAGACAAGACAACTTGTCAAGACAAGACAAGACAACTTGTCAAGACAAGACAAGACAACTTGTCAAGACAAGACAAGACAAGACAACTTGTCAAGACAAGACAAGACAAGACAAGACAAGACAAGACAACTTGTCAAGACAAGACAAGACAACTTGTCAAGACAAGACAAGACAAGACAACTTGTCAAGACAAGACAAGACAAGACAACAAAACTTGTCAAGACAAGACAAGACAAGACAACTTGTCAAGACAAGACAAGACAAGACAAGACAACTTGTCAAGACAAGACAACTTGTCAAGACAAGACAAGACAAGACAAGACAACTTGTCAAGACAAGACAAGACAAGACAAGACAAGACAAGACAAGACAAGACAAGACAAGACAAGACAAGACAACTTGTCAAGACAAGACAAGACAAGACAACTTGTCAAGACAAGACAACTTGTCAAGACAAGACAACTTGTCAAGACAAGACAAGACAACTTGTCAAGACAAGACAAGACAACTTGTCAAGACAAGACAAGACAACTTGTCAAGACAAGACAAGACAACTTGTCAAGACAAGACAAGACAAGACAACTTGTCAAGACAAGACAAGACAAGACAACTTGTCAAGACAAGACAAGACAACTTGTCAAGACAAGACAACTTGTCAAGACAAGACAAGACAACTTGTCAAGACAAGACAAGACAAGACAAGACAAGACAAGACAAGACAAGACAAGACAAGACAAGACAACTTGTCAAGACAAGACAAGACAAAACTTGTCAAGACAAGACAAGACAACTTGTCAAGACAAGACAAGACAAGACAACTTGTCAAGACAAGACAAGACAACTTGTCAAGACAAGACAAGACAAGACAACTTGTCAAGACAAGACAACTTGTCAAGACAAGACAACTTGTCAAGACAAGACAAGACAACTTGTCAAGACAAGACAAGACAACTTGTCAAGACAAGACAAGACAACTTGTCAAGACAAGACAAGACAACTTGTCAAGACAAGACAAGACAAGACAACTTGTCAAGACAAGACAAGACAAGACAACTTGTCAAGACAAGACAAGACAACTTGTCAAGACAAGACAACTTGTCAAGACAAGACAAGACAACTTGTCAAGACAAGACAAGACAAGACAAGACAAGACAAGACAAGACAAGACAAGACAAGACAAGACAACTTGTCAAGACAAGACAAGACAAGACAACTTGTCAAGACAAGACAAGACAACTTGTCAAGACAAGACAAGACAAGACAACTTGTCAAGACAAGACAAGACAACTTGTCAAGACAAGACAAGACAAGACAACTGACAAGACAACTTGTCAAGACAAGACAACTTGTCAAGACAAGACAAGACAACTTGTCAAGACAAGACAAGACAACTTGTCAAGACAAGACAAGACAACTTGTCAAGACAAGGAAAGACAAGACAAGACAAGACAACTTGTCAAGACAAGACAAGACAAGACAACTTGTCAAGACAAGACAAGACAAGACAACTTGTCAAGACAAGACAAGACAAGACAAGACAAGACAACTTGTCAAGACAAGACAAGACAAGACAACTTGTCAAGACAAGACAAGACAAGACAACTTGTCAAGACAAGACAAGACAAGACAAGACAAGACAACTTGTCAAGACAAGACAAGACAACTTGTCAAGACAAGACAAGACAAGACAAGACAACTTGTCAAGACAAGACAACTTGTCAAGACAAGACAAGACAAGACAAGACAACTTGTCAAGACAAGACAAGACAACTTGTCAAGACAAGACAAGACAACTTGTCAAGACAAGACAAGACAAGACAACTATTCAAGACAAGACAACTTGTCAAGACAAGACAAGACAAGACAAGACAACTTGTCAAGACAAGACAACTTGTCAAGACAAGACAAGACAACTTGTCAAGACAAGACAAGACAACTTGTCAAGACAAGACAAGACAACTTGTCAAGACAAGACAAGACAAGACAAGACAACTTGTCAAGACAAGACAAGACAAGACAACTTGTCAAGACACAACAAGACAAGACAACTTGTCAAGACAAGACAACTTGTCAAGACAAGACAAGACAACTTGTCAAGACAAGACAAGACAACTTGTCAAGACAAGACAAGACAACTTGTCAAGACAAGACAAGACAAGACAACTTGTCAAGACAAGACAAGACAACTTGTCAAGACAAGACAAGACAAGACAACTTGTCAAGACAAGACAAGACAAGACAAGACAATTGTCAAGACAAGACAAGAAAAGACAAGAAAAGATAAGGCAAGACAAGACAAGACAAGACAACTTGACAAGACAAGACAACTTGTCAAGACAAGACAAGACAAGACAAGACAACTTGTCAAGACAAGACAAGACAACTTGTCAAGACAAGACAAGACAACTTGTCAAGACAAGACAAGACAAGACAACTTGTCAAGACAAGACAACTTGTCAAGACAAGACAAGACAAGACAAGACAACTTGTCAAGACAAGACAAGACAACTTGTCAAGACAAGACAAGACAACTTGTCAAGACAAGACAAGACAACTTGTCAAGACAAGACAAGACAAGACAAGACAACTTGTCAAGACAAGACAAGACAAGACAACTTGTCAAGACAAGACAAGACAAGACAACTTGTCAAGACAAGACAACTTGTCAAGACAAGACAAGACAACTTGTCAAGACAAGACAAGACAACTTGTCAAGACAAGACAAGACAACTTGTCAAGACAAGACAAGACAAGACAACTTGTCAAGACAAGACAAGACAACTTGTCAAGACAAGACAAGACAAGACAAGACAAAGAAGACAAGACAAGACAAGACAAGACAAGACAAGACAAGACAAGACAACTGGTCAAGACAACACAGCTTGTCAAGACAAGACAAGACAAGACAAGACAACTTGTCAAGACAAGACAAAACAACTTGTCAAGACAAGACCAGAGAAGACAACTTGTCAAGACAAGACAAGACAAGACAACTTGTCAAGACAAGACAAGACAAGACAAGACAAGACAAGACAAGACAACTGGTCAAGACAAGACAAGACAACTTGTCAAGACAAGACAAGACAAGACAAGACAACTTGTCAAGACAAGACAAGACAAGACAACTTGTCAAGACAAGACAAGACAAGACAAGACAACTTGTCAAGACAAGACAACTTGTCAAGACAAGACAAGACAAGACAACTTGTCAAGACAAGACAAGACAAGACAAGACAAGACAAGACAAGAAAGACAAGACAAGACAAGACAACTTGTCAAGACAAGACAAGACAAGACAAGACAACTTGTCAAGACAAGACAACTTGTCAAGACAAGACAACTTGTCAAGACAAGACAAGACAACTTGTCAAGACAAGACAAGACAACTTGTCAAGACAAGACAAGACAACTTGTCAAGACAAGACAAGACAAGACAACTTGTCAAGACAAGACAAGACAAGACAACTTGTCAAGACAAGACAAGACAACTTGTCAAGACAAGACAAGACAAGACAACTTGTCAAGACAAGACAAGACAACTTGTCAAGACAAGACAACTTGTCAAGACAAGACAAGACAAGACAACTTGTCAAGACAAGACAACAAGACAAGAAGACAAGACAAACTTGTCAAGACAAGACAAGACAAGACAAGACAAGACAAGACAAGACAAGACAACTTGTCAAGACAAGACAAGACAAGACAAGACAACTTGTCAAGACAAGACAAGACAACTTGTCAAGACAAGACAAGACAAGACAACTTGTCAAGACAAGACAAGACAACTTGTCAAGACAAGACAAGACAACTTGTCAAGACAAGACAAGACAACTTGTCAAGACAAGACAAGACAAGACAACTTGTCAAGACAAGACAAGACAACTTGTCAAGACAAGACAAGACAAGACAAGACAACTTGTCAAGACAAGACAAGACAACTTGTCAAGACAAGACAAGACAAGACAACTTGTCAAGACAAGACAAGACAAGACAACTTGTCAAGACAAGACAAGACAAGACAACTTGTCAAGACAAGACAAGACAAGACAACTTGTCAAGACAAGACAAGACAACTTGTCAAGACAAGACAAGACAAGACAACTTGTCAAGACAAGACAAGACAACTTGTCAAGACAAGACAACTTGTCAAGACAAGACAAGACAAGACAACTTGTCAAGACAAGACAAGACAAGACAAGACAAGACAAGACAACTTGTCAAGACAAGACAAGACAAGACAAGACAACTTGTCAAGACAAGACAAGACAACTTGTCAAGACAAGACAACTTGTCAAGACAAGACAAGACAACTTGTCAAGACAAGACAAGACAAGACAACTTGTCAAGACAAGACAAGACAACTTGTCAAGACAAGACAAGACAAGACAACTTGTCAAGACAAGACAAGACAACTTGTCAAGACAAGACAAGACAAGACAAGACAACTTGTCAAGACAAGACAAGACAACTTGTCAAGACAAGACAAGACAAGACAACTTGTCAAGACAAGACAAGACAAGACAACTTGTCAAGACAAGACAAGACAAGACAACTTGTCAAGACAAGACAAGACAAGACAACTTGTCAAGACAAGACAAGACAAGTCAACTTGTCAAGACAAGACAAGACAAGACAAGACAACTTGTCAAGACAAGACAAGACAACTTGTCAAGACAAGACAAGACAACTTGTCAAGACAAGACAAGACAACTTGTCAAGACAAGACAAGACAACTTGTCAAGACAAGACAAGACAAGACAACTTGTCAAGACAAGACAAGACAAGACAAGACAAGACAAGACAAGACAACTTGTCAAGACAAGACAAGACAACTTGTCAAGACAAGACAAGACAAGACAACTTGTCAAGACAAGACAAGACAACTTGTCAAGACAAGACAAGACAAGACAACTTGTCAAGACAAGACAAGACAACTTGTCAAGACAAGACAAGACAAGACAACTTGTCAAGACAAGACAAGACAACTTGTCAAGACAAGACAAGACAACTTGACAAGACAAGACAACTTGACAAGACAAGACAAGACAAGACAACTTGTCAAGACAAGACAAGACAACTTGTCAAGACAAGACAAGACAACTTGTCAAGACAAGACAACTTGTCAAGACAAGAAAAGACAAGACAAGACAACTTGTCAAGACAAGACAAGACAAAACAAGACAACTTGTCAAGACAAGACAAAACAAGACAACTTGTCAAGACAAGACAAAACAAGACAACTTGTCAAGACAAGACAAGACAAGACAAGACAAGACAAGACAACTTGTCAAGACAAGACAAGACAACTTGTCAAGACAAGACAAGACAACTTGTCAAGACAAGACAAGACAACTTGTCAAGACAAGACAAGACAAGACAACTTGTCAAGACAAGACAAGACAACTTGTCAAGACAAGACAAGACAAGACAAGACAAGACAAGACAACTGTCAAGACAAGACAACTTGACAAGACAAGACAAGACAAGACAACTTGTCAAGACAAGACAAGACAACTTGTCAAGACAAGACAAGACAACTTGTCAAGACAAGACAAGACAAGACAACTTGTCAAGACAAGACAAGACAACTTGTCAAGACAAGACAAGACAAGACAAGACAACTTGTCAAGACAAGACAAGACAAGACAACTTGTCAAGACAAGACAAGACAAGACAACTTGTCAAGACAAGACAAGACAAGACAACTTGTCAAGACAAGACAAGACAAGACAACTTGTCAAGACAAGACAAGACAAGACAACTTGTCAAGACAAGACAAGACAACTTGTCAAGACAAGACAAGACAACTTGTCAAGACCAGACAAGACAAGACAAGACAAGACAACTTGTCAAGACAAGACAAGACAACTTGTCAAGACAAGACAAGACAACTTGTCAAGACAAGACAAGACAAGACAACTTGTCAAGACAAGACAAGACAAGACAACTTGTCAAGACAAGACAACTTGTCAAGACAAGACAAGACAAGACAAGACAACTTGTCAAGACAAGACAAAACAAGACAAGACAACTTGTCAAGACAAGACAAGACAAGACAACTTGTCAAGACAAGACAAGACAAGACAAGACAAGACAAGACAACTTGTCAAGACAAGACAAGACAACTTGTCAAGACAAGACAAGACAAGACAACTTGTCAAGACAAGACAAGACAACTTGTCAAGACAAGACAAGACAAGACAACTTGTCAAGACAAGACAAGACAACTTGTCAAGACAAGACAAGACAAGACAAGACAAGACAAGACAAGACAAGACAACTTGTCAAGACAAGACAAGACAACTTGTCAAGACAAGACAAGACAAGACAACTTGTCAAGACAAGACAAGACAAGACAACTTGTCAAGACAAGACAAGACAACTTGTCAAGACAAGACAAGACAACTTGTCAAGACAAGACAAGACAACTTGTCAAGACAAGACAAGACAAGACAACTTGTCAAGACAAGAAGACAAGACAACTTGTCAAGACAAGACAAGACAACTTGTCAAGACAAGACAAGACAAGACAAGACAAGACATGTCAAGACAAGACAAGACAACTTGTCAAGACAAGACAACTTGTCAAGACAAGACAAGACAACAAGAAGACAAGACAAGACAAGACAAGACAAGACAAGACAAGACAAAGACAACTTGTCAAGACAAGACAAGACAACTTGTCAAGACAAGACAAGACAAACAAGACAAGACAAGAAGACAAGACAAGACAAGACAAGACAAGACAAACAAGACAGACAAGACAAGACAAGACAAGACAAGACAAGACAAGACAAACAAGACAACTTGTCAAGACAAGACAAGACAAGACACAAACAAGACAACTTGTCAAGACAAGACAAAAAACAAGACAAGACAAGACAAGACAAGACAACTAAGACAAGACAAGACAAGACAAGACAACTTGTCAAGACAAGACAAGACAAGACAAGACAACAAGACAAGACAAGACAAGACAAGACAACACAAGACAAGACAAGACAAGACAACTCAAGACAAGACAAGACAAGACAAGACAAGGACAAGACAAGACAAGACAAGACAACAACAAGACAAGACAGACAACTTGTCAAGACAAGACAAGACAAGACAACTTGTCAAGACAAGACAAGACAAGACAACAAGACAAGACAAGACAAGACAAGACAAGACAACTTGTCAAGACAAGACAAGCAAGACAAGACAAGACAAGACAAGACAAGACAACTTGTCAAGACAAGACAAGACAACTTGTCAAGACAAGAAGACAAGACAAGACAAGACAAGACAAGACAACTTGTCAAGACAAGACAAGACAAGACAAGACAAACAAACAAGACAAGACAAGACAACTTGTCAAGACAAGACAAGACAAGTCAAACAAGACAAGACAAGACAAGACAAGACAACTTGTCAAGACAAGACAAGACAAGACTTGTCAAGACAAGACAAGACAACAAGACAGACAAGACAAGACAAGACAAGACAAGACAAGACAACAAGACAAGACAAGGTCAAGACAAGACAAGACACAAGAAAGACAACTTGTCAAGACAAGACAAGACAAGACAAGACAAGACAAACAAGACAAGACAACTTGTCAAGACAAGACAAGACAACTTGTCAAGACAAGACAAGACAAGACAACAAGACAAGACAAGACAACAAGACAAGACAAGACAAGACAAGACAAGACAAGACAACAAGACAAGACAGACAAGACAAAACAAGACAACTTGTCAAGACAAGACAAGAAGACAACAAACAAGACAAGACTCAAGACAAGACAAGACAAGACAAGACAAGACAAGACAAGACAAGACAAGACAACTTGTCAAGACAAGACATCAAGACAAGACAAGACAAACAACAAGACAAGACAAGACAAGACAAGACAAACAAGACAAGACAACAAGACAACAAGACAAGACAAGACAAGACAAGACAAGACAAGACAAGACAACTTGTCAAGACAAGACAAGAAGACAAGACAAGACAAGACAAGACAAGACAAGACAACTTGTCAAGACAAGACAAGACATGTCAAGACAAGACAAGACAAGACAAGACAAGACAAGACAAGACAAGACAAGACAACTTGTCAAGAAGACAAGACAAGACAACTTGTCAAGACAAGACAAGACAAACAATGTCAAGACAAGACAAGACAACTTGTCAAGACAAGACAAGACAACTTGTCAAGACAAGACAAGACAAGACAAGACAAGACACAAGACAAGACAAGACAAACAACAAGACAACAAGACAACTTGTCAAGACAAGACAAGACAAGACAAGACAAGACAAGACAAGACAAACAAGACAAGACAAGACAAGACAAGACAAGACAAGACAAGACAAGACAAACAAGACAACTTGTCAAGACAGACAAGACAATTGTCAAGACAAGACAACAAACAAGACAAGACAAGACAAGACAACTTGTCAAGACAAGACAAGACAAGACAACAAGACAAGACAAGAAACAAGACAAGACAAGACAAGACAAACAAGACAAGACAAGACAAGACAACTTGTCAAGACAAGACAAGACAACAAGACAAGACAAGACAAGACAACTTGTCAAGACAAGACAAGACAAGACAACAAACAACAAGACAAGACAAGACAAGACAACTTGTCAAGACAAGACAAGACAAGACAAGACAACAAGACAAGACAAGACAACAAGACAACTTGTCAAGACAAGACAAGACAAGACAAGACAAGACAACTTGTCAAGACAAGACAAGACAAGACAAACAAGACAAGACAAGACAAGACAACAAGACAAGACACAAGACAAGACAAGACAAGACAACTTGTCAAGACAAGACAAGACAAGAAAAGACAAGACAAGACAAGACAAGACAAGACAACTTGTCAAGACAAGACAAGACAACTTGTCAAGACAAGACAACAAGACAAGACAAGACAAGACAAGACAAGACAAGACAAGACAACAAGACAAGACAAACAAGACAACAAGACAAGACAAGACAAGACAAGACAAGACAAGACAAGAAGACAAGACAAGACAAGACAACTTGTCAAGACAAGACAAGACAACTTGTCAAGACAAGACAAGACAACTTGTCAAGACAAGACAAGACAAGACAAGACAACTTGTCAAGACAAGACAACTTGTCAAGACAAGACAAGACAAGACAACTTGTCAAGACAAGACAAGACAACTTGTCAAGACAAGACAAGACAACTTGTCAAGACAAGACAAGACAAGACAACTTGTCAAGACAAGACAAGACAAGACAACTTGTCAAGACAAGACAAGACAACTTGTCAAGACAAGACAAGACAAGACAACTTGTCAAGACAAGACAACTTGTCAAGACAAGACAAGACAACTTGTCAAGACAAGACAAGACAACAACTTGTCAAGACAAGACAAGACAAGACAACTTGTCAAGACAAGGCAAGACAAGACAAGACAACTTGTCAAGACAAGACAAGACAACTTGTCAAGACAAGACAAGACAAGACAACTTGTCAAGACAAGACAAGACAACTTGTCAAGACAAGACAAGACAACTTGTCAAGACAAGACAAGACAAGACAACTTGTCAAGACAAGACAAGACAACTTGTCAAGACAAGACAAGACAACTTGTCAAGACAAGACAACTTGTCAAGACAAGACAAGACAAGACAACTTGTCAAGACAAGACAAGACAACTTGTCAAGACAAGACAAGACAAGACAACTTGTCAAGACAAGACAAGACAACTTGTCAAGACAAGACAAGACAACTTGTCAAGACAAGACAAGACAACTTGTCAAGACAAGACAAGACAACTTGTCAAGACAAGACAAGACAAGACAACTTGTCAAGACAAGACAAGACAACTTGTCAAGACAAGACAAGACAACTTGTCAAGACAAGACAAGACAACTTGTCAAGACAAGACAAGACAAGACAACTTGTCAAGACAAGGCAAGACAAGACAAGACAAGACAAGACAACTTGTCAAGACAAGACAAGACAACTTGTCAAGACAAGACAAGACAAGACAACTTGTCAAGACAAGACAAGACAACTTGTCAAGACAAGACAAGACAACTGTCAAGACAAGACAAGACAACTTGTCAAGACAAGACAAGACAACTTGTCAAGACAAGACAAGACAAGACAACTTGTCAAGACAAGACAAGACAACTTGTCAAGACAAGACAAGACAAGACAACTTGTCAAGACAAGACAAGACAAGACAAGACAAGACAAGACAACTTGTCAAGACAAGACAAGACAAGACAAGACAAGACAAGACAAGACAACTTGTCAAGACAAGACAAGACTTGTCAAGACAAGACAAGACAAGACAACTTGTCAAGACAAGACAAGACAACTTGTCAAGACAAGACAAGACAGACAACTTGTCAAGACAAGACAAGACAACTTGTCAAGACAAGACAAGACAACTTGTCAAGACAAGACAAGACAACTTGTCAAGACAAGACAAGACAAGACAACTTGTCAAGACAAGACAAGACAACTTGTCAAGACAAGACAAGACAACTTGTCAAGACAAGACAAGACAACTTGTCAAGACAAGAAAAGACAAGACAAGACAACTTGTCAAGACAAGACAACTTGTCAAGACAAGACAAGACAACTTGTCAAGACAAGACAAAACAAGACAACTTGTCAAGACAAGACAAGACAAGACAACTTGTCAAGACAAGACAAGACAAGACAAGACAAGACAACTTGTCAAGACAAGACAAGACAACTTGTCAAGACAAGACAAGACAACTTGTCAAGACAAGACAAGACAACTTGTCAAGACAAGACAAGACAAGACAACTTGTCAAGACAAGACAAGACAACTTGTCAAGACAAGACAAGACAAGACAAGACAAGACAAGACAAGACAAGACAACTTGTCAAGACAAGACAACTTGACAAGACAAGACAAGACAAGACAACTTGTCAAGACAAGACAAGACAACTTGTCAAGACAAGACAAGACAACTTGTCAAGACAAGACAAGACAAGACAACTTGTCAAGACAAGACAAGACAAGACAAGACAAGACAACTTGTCAAGACAAGACAAGACAAGACAACTTGTCAAGACAAGACAAGACAAGACAACTTGTCAAGACAAGACAAGACAACTTGTCAAGACAAGACAAGACAAGACAACTTGTCAAGACAAGACAAGACAACTTGTCAAGACAAGACAAGACAACTTGTCAAGACAAGACAAGACAAGACAACTTGTCAAGACAAGACAAGACAACTTGTCAAGACAAGACAAGACAACTTGTCAAGACAAGACAAGACAACTTGTCAAGACAAGACAACTTGTCAAGACAAGACAAGACAAGACAACTTGTCAAGACAAGACAACTTGTCAAGACAAGACAAGACAACTTGTCAAGACAAGACAAGACAACTTGTCAAGACAAGACAAGACAAGACAACTTGTCAAGACAAGACAAGACAAGACAAGACAACATGTCAAGACAAGAAAAAACAACTTGTCAACATAAGACAAGACAAGACAAAACAACGTGTCAAGACAAGACAACTTGTCAAGACAAGACAAGACAACTTGTCAAGACAAGACAAGACAAGACAACTTGTCAAGACAAGACAAGACAACTTGTCAAGACAAGACAAGACAACTTGTCAAGACAAGACAACTTGTCAAGACAAGACAAGACAAGACAACTTGTCAAGACAAGACAAGACAACTTGTCAAGACAAGACAAGACAAGACAACTTGTCAAGACAAGACAAGACAACTTGTCAAGACAAGACAAGACAACTTGTCAAGACAAGACAAGACAACTTGTCAAGACAAGACAAGACAACTTGTCAAGACAAGACAAGACAACTTGTCAAGACAAGACAAGACAAGACAAGACAACTTGTCAAGACAAGACAAGACAACTTGTCAAGACAAGACAAGACAAGACAACTTGTCAAGACAAGACAACTTGTCAAGACAAGACAAGACAACTTGTCAAGACAAGACAAGACAAGACAACTTGTCAAGACAAGACAAGACAACTTGTCAAGACAAGACAAGACAACTTGTCAAGACAAGACAACTTGTCAAGACAAGACAAGACAAGACAACTTGTCAAGACAAGACAAGACAACTTGTCAAGACAAGACAAGACAAGACAACTTGTCAAGACAAGACAAGACAACTTGTCAAGACAAGACAAGACAACTTGTCAAGACAAGACAAGACAAGACAACTTGTCAAGACAAGACAACTTGTCAAGACAAGACAAGACAACTTGTCAAGACAAGACAAGACAAGACAACTTGTCAAGACAAGACAAGACAACTTGTCAAGACAAGACAAGACAACTTGTCAAGACAAGACAAGACAACTTGTCAAGACAAGACAAGACAAGACAACTTGTCAAGACAAGACAAGACAAGACAAGACAAGACAACTTGTCAAGACAAGACAAGACAAGACAACTTGTCAAGACAAGACAAGACAAGACAACTTGTCAAGACAAGACAAGACAACTTGTCAAGACAAGACAAGACAACTTGTCAAGACAAGACAAGACAACTTGTCAAGACAAGACAAGACAACTTGTCAAGACAAGACAAGACAAGACAACTTGTCAAGACAAGACAAGACAACTTGTCAAGACAAGACAAGACAACTTGTCAAGACAAGACAAGACAAGACAACTTGTCAAGACAAGACAAGACAACTTGTCAAGACAAGACAAGACAAGACAACTTGTCAAGACAAGACAACTTGTCAAGACAAGACAAGACAACTTGTCAAGACAAGACAAGACAACTTGTCAAGACAAGACAAGACAAGACAACTTGTCAAGACAAGGCAA
The DNA here is from genome assembly GCA_035772405.1 of Chrysogorgia sp. JL179-B06. Lineage (NCBI taxonomy): Eukaryota > Metazoa > Cnidaria > Anthozoa > Scleralcyonacea > Chrysogorgiidae > Chrysogorgia > Chrysogorgia sp. JL179-B06. Next base: position 6,214 of record JAYKKM010000214.1, on the reverse strand, counting down.
GACAAGACAAGACAACTTGTCAAGACAAGACAAGACAACTTGTCAAGACAAGACAAGACAAGACAACTTGTCAAGACAAGACAACTTGTCAAGACAAGACAAGACAACTTGTCAAGACAAGACAAGACAAGACAACTTGTCAAGACAAGACAAGACAACTTGTCAAGACAAGACAAGACAACTTGTCAAGACAAGACAACTTGTCAAGACAAGACAAGACAAGACAACTTGTCAAGACAAGACAAGACAACTTGTCAAGACAAGACAAGACAAGACAACTTGTCAAGACAAGACAAGACAACTTGTCAAGACAAGACAAGACAACTTGTCAAGACAAGACAAGACAACTTGTCAAGACAAGACAAGACAACTTGTCAAGACAAGACAAGACAAGACAACTTGTCAAGACAAGACAAGACAACTTGTCAAGACAAGACAAGACAACTTGTCAAGACAAGACAAGACAACTTGTCAAGACAAGACAAGACAACTTGTCAAGACAAGACAAGACAAGACAAGACAAGACAAGACAACTTGTCAAGACAAGACAAGACAACTTGTCAAGACAAGACAAGAACAACTTGTCAAGACAAGACAAGACAACTTGTCAAGACAAGACAAGACAACTTGTCAAGACAAGACAACTTGTCAAGACAAGACAAGACAACTTGTCAAGACAAGACAAGACAACTTGTCAAGACAAGACAAGACAACTTGTCAAGACAAGACAAGACAAGACAACTTGTCAAGACAAGACAAGACAACTTGTCAAGACAAGACAAGACAACTTGTCAAGACAAGACAAGACAAGACCTTGTCAAGACAAGACAAGACAAGACAAGACAAGACAACTTGTCAAGACAAGACAAGACAAGACAACTTGTCAAGACAAGACAATACAAGACAACTTGTCAAGACAAGACAAGACAACTTGTCAAGACAAGACAAGACAAGACAACTTGTCAAGACAAGACAAGACAACTTGTCAAGACAAGACAAGACAAGACAACTTGTCAAGACAAGACAAGACAACTTGTCAAGACAAGACAAGACAACTTGTCAAGACAAGACAAGACAACTTGTCAAGACAAGACAAGACAACTTGTCAAGACAAGACAAGACAAGACAACTTGTCAAGACAAGACAAGACAACTTGTCAAGACAAGACAAGACAACTTGTCAAGACAAGACAAGACAACTTGTCAAGACAAGAAAAGACAAGACAAGACAACTTGTCAAGACAAGACAAAACAAGACAAGACAACTTGTCAAGACAAGACAAAACAAGACAACTTGTCAAGACAAGACAAAACAAAACAACTTGTCAAGACAAGGCAAGACAAGACAAGACAAGACAACTTGTCAAGACAAGACAAGACAACTGGTCAAGACAAGACAAGACAACTTGTCAAGACAAGACAAGACAACTTGTCAAGACAAGACAAGACAAGACAACTTGTCAAGACAAGACAAGACAACTTGTCAAGACAAGACAAGACAAGACAAGACAAGACAAGACAAGACAACTGGTCAAGACAAGACAACTTGACACGACAAGACAAGACAAGACAACTTGCCAAGACAAGACAAGACAACTTGTCAAGACAAGACAAGACAACTTGTCAAGACAAGACAAGACAACTTGTCAAGACAAGACAAGACAAGACAAGACAACTTGTCAAGACAAGACAAGACAAGACAAGACAAGACAACTTGTCAAGACAAGACAAGACAACTTGTCAAGACAAGACAAGACAAGACAACTTGTCAAGACAAGACAAGACAACTTGTCAAGACAAGACAAGACAACTTGTCAAGACAAGACAAGACAACTTGTCAAGACAAGACAAGACAACTTGTCAAGACAAGACAAGACAAGACAACTTGTCAAGACAAGACAAGACAACTTGTCAAGACAAGACAAGACAAGACAACTTGTCAAGACAAGACAAGACAAGACAAGACAAGACAAGACAACTTGTCAAGACAAGACAAGACAAGACAACTTGACAAGACAAGACAAGACAAGACAACTTGTCAAGACAAGACAAGACAACTTGTCAAGACAAGACAAGACAAGACAACTTGTCAAGACAAGACAAGACAACTTGTCAAGACAAGACAAGACAAGACAACTTGTCAAGACAAGACAAGACAACTTGTCAAGACAAGACAAGACAACTTGTCAAGACAAGACAAGACAACTTGTCAAGACAAGACAAGACAAGACAACTTGTCAAGACAAGACAAGACAACTTGTCAAGACAAGACAAGACAACTTGTCAAGACAAGACAACTTGTCAAGACAAGACAAGACAAGACAAGACAACTTGTCAAGACAAGACAAGACAAAACAAGACAAGACAACTTGTCAAGACAAGACAAAACAAGACAACTTGTCAAGACAAGACAAGACAAAACAACTTGTCAAGACAAGACAAGACAAGACAAGACAAGACAACTTGTCAAGACAAGACAAGACAACTTGTCAAGACAAGACAAGACAACTTGTCAAGACAAGACAACTTGTCAAGACAAGAAAAGACAAGACAAGACAACTTGTCAAGACAAGACAAGACAAGACAAAACAAGACAACTTGTCAAGACAAGACAAGACAAGACAACTTGTCAAGACAAGACAAGACAAGACAACTTGTCAAGACAAGACAAGACAAGACAAGACAAGACAACTTGTCAAGACAAGACAAGACAACTTGTCAAGACAAGACAAGACAACTTGTCAAGACAAGACAAGACAACTTGTCAAGACAAGACAAGACAACTTGTCAAGACAAGACAAGACAACTTGTCAAGACAAGACAAGACAAGACAAGACAAGACAAGACAAGACAACTTGTCAAGACAAGACAACTTGTCAAGACAAGACAAGACAAGACAACTTGTCAAGACAAGACAAGACAACTTGTCAAGACAAGACAAGACAACTTGTCAAGACAAGACAAGACAAGACAACTTGTCAAGACAAGACAAGACAAGACAAGACAAGACAACTTGTCAAGACAAGACAAGACAAGACAAGACAACTTGTCAAGACAAGACAAGACAAGACAACTTGTCAAGACAAGACAAGACAACTTGTCAAGACAAGACAAGACAAGACACTTGTCAAGACAAGACAAGACAACTTGTCAAGACAAGACAAGACAACTTGTCAAGACAAGACAAGACAAGACAACTTGTCAAGACAAGACAAGACAACTTGTCAAGACAAGACAAGACAACTTGTCAAGACAAGACAAGACAACTTGTCAAGACAAGACAACTTGTCAAGACAAGACAAGACAAGACAACTTGTCAAGACAAGACAACTTGTCAAGACAAGACAAGACAACTTGTCAAGACAAGACAAGACAACTTGTCAAGACAAGACAAGACAAGACAACTTGTCAAGACAAGACAAGACAAGACAAGACAACTTGTCAAGACAAGACAAGACAACTTGTCAAGACAAGACAAGACAAGACAACTTGTCAAGACAAGACAACTTGTCAAGACAAGACAAGACAACTTGTCAAGACAAGACAAGACAAGACAACTTGTCAAGACAAGACAAGACAACTTGTCAAGACAAGACAAGACAACTTGTCAAGACAAGACAACTTGTCAAGACAAGAAAGACAAGACAACCTTGTCAAGACAAGACAAGACAACTTGTCAAGACAAGACAAGACAAGACAACTTGTCAAGACAAGACAAGACAACTTGTCAAGACAAGACAAGACAACTTGTCAAGACAAGACAAGACAACTTGTCAAGACAAGACAAGACAACTTGTCAAGACAAGACAAGACAAGACAACTTGTCAAGACAAGACAAGACAAGACAAGACAACTTGTCAAGACAAGACAAGACAACTTGTCAAGACAAGACAAGACAAGACAACTTGTCAAGACAAGACAACTTGTCAAGACAAGACAAGACAACTTGTCAAGACAAGACAAGACAAGACAACTTGTCAAGACAAGACAAGACAACTTGTCAAGACAAGACAAGACAACTTGTCAAGACAAGACAACTTGTCAAGACAAGACAAGACAAGACAACTTGTCAAGACAAGACAAGACAACTTGTCAAGACAAGACAAGACAAGACAACTTGTCAAGACAAGACAAGACAACTTGTCAAGACAAGACAAGACAACTTGTCAAGACAAGACAAGACAAGACAACTTGTCAAGACAAGACAACTTGTCAAGACAAGACAAGACAACTTGTCAAGACAAGACAAGACAAGACAACTTGTCAAGACAAGACAAGACAACTTGTCAAGACAAGACAAGACAACTTGTCAAGACAAGACAAGACAACTTGTCAAGACAAGACAAGACAAGACAACTTGTCAAGACAAGGCAAGACAAGACAAGACAAGACAACTTGTCAAGACAAGACAAGACAAGACAAGACAACTTGTCAAGACAAGACAAGACAAGACAACTTGTCAAGACAAGACAAGACAACTTGTCAAGACAAGACAAGACAAGACAACTTGTCAAGACAAGACAAGACAACTTGTCAAGACAAGACAAGACAACTTGTCAAGACAAGACAAGACAAGACAACTTGTCAAGACAAGACAAGACAACTTGTCAAGACAAGACAAGACAACTTGTCAAGACAAGACAAGACAACTTGTCAATACAAGACAACTTGTCAAGACAAGACAAGACAAGACAACTTGTCAAGACAAGACAACTTGTCAAGACAAGACAAGACAACTTGTCAAGACAAGACAAGACAACTTGTCAAGACAAGACAAGACAAGACAACTTGTCAAGACAAGGCAAGACAAGACAAGACAACTGGTCAAGACAAGACAAGACAACTTGTCAAGACAAGACAAGACATGACAACTTGTCAAGACAAGACAACTTGTCAAGACAAGACAAGACAACTTGTCAAGACAAGACAAGACAAGACAACATGTCAAGACAAGACAAGACAACGTGTCAAGACAAGACAAGACAACTTGTCAAGACAAGACAACTTGTCAAGACAAGAAAATACAAGACAACTTGTCAAGACAAGACAAGACAACTTGTCAAGACAAGACAAGACAAGACAACTTGTCAAGACAAGACAAGACAACTTGTCAAGACAAGACAAGACAACTTGTCAAGACAAGACAAGACAACTTGTCAAGACAAGACAAGACAACTTGTCAAGACAAGACAAGACAAGACAACTTGTCAAGACAAGACAAGACAACTTGTCAAGACAAGACAAGACAACTTGTCAAGACAAGACAAGACAACTTGTCAAGACAAACCAAGACAAGACAACTTGTCAAGACAAGGCAAGACAAGACAAGAAAATACAAGACAACTTGTCAAGAAAAGACAAGACAACTTGTCAAGACAAGACAAGACATGACAACTTGTCAATACAAGACAAGACAACTTGTCAAGACAAGACAAGACAACTTGTCAAGACAAGACAACTTGTCAAGACAAGACAAGACAACTTGTCAAGACAAGACAAGACAACTTGTCAAGACAAGACAAGACAACTTGTCAAGACAAGACAAGACAAGACAACTTGTCAAGACAAGACAAGACAACTTGTCAAGACAAGACAAGACAACTTGTCAAGACAAGACAAGACAAGACAACTTGTCAAGACAAGACAAGACAAGACAAGACAAGACAACTGGTCAAGACAAGACAAGACAAGACAACTTGACAAGACAAGACAATACATGACAACTTGTCAAGACAAGACAAGACAACTTGTCAAGACAAGATAAGACAAGACAACTTGTCAAGACAAGACAAGACAACTTGTCAAGACAAGACAAGACATGACAACTTGTCAATACAAGACAAGACAACTTGTCAAGACAAGACAAGACAACTTGTCAAGACAAGACAAGACAACTTGTCAAGACAAGACAAGACAACTTGACAAGACAAGACAAGACAAGACAACTTGTCAAGACAAGACAAGACAACTTGTCAAGACAAGACAAGACAACTTGTCAAGACAAGACAACTTGTCAAGACAAGAAAAGACAAGACAAGATAACTTGTCAAGACAAGACAAAACAAAACAAGACAACTTGTCAAGACAAGACAAAACAAGACAACTTGTCAAGACAAGACAAAACAAAACAACTTGTCAAGACAAGGCAAGACAAGACAAGACAAGACAACTTGTCAAGACAAGACAAGACAACTGGTCAAGACAAGACAAGATAA